>BRDA01026757.1:1876-19357 GCA_036984385.1 Crenuchus spilurus
AGCATTCTTACTTTTATTTAACTTTTTTTTCTCTTTTCTCCCCTTCCCAATGTAGTGGTAGCCAATTAGCCCATACCCTCTGTTAGGCCTCTCCCTAACAGCGCCAGTGTTTTAATGGAAAACAGGAAAAACAAACACACACTGCAAACAAATCTACAATATCAACAGCAGAACCAAACTCTTAATGTTGAAACATTACATAAACCTTTAGTGCAGATTGGCATTCAAGAAAATCAGACGCCTTAGTTTGGATGGCTCTTTTGCGAATGACACATCACTACTTCACACAGCGTTTTCAAACATGGCGGAGCACAGGGTTTGTAAATCATAGCAGCAGCTGATCTGAATTTTGCCATTAAAGTTTATACAAAGGTTATAATTAATTGCTAAATGGTCTGTAGATATTACAGATACTCGTATTTATTGAACACATCAGTGTTTTCTCTCCATTCTGTTGCCTAAAACTTTAAAAAGCTCACGTTGGTGAAGTCTGTTCAGTATTAACCGTCACGCTTAATGTAGGTATTGTTTGATCATTCACAGCTCAGCTGTGACAGTGACATGTTGGATTATCAGCTCTGCACAGCAGTGACACTGATGTGGAGTTTTAATGTGTTGTGCTGCTGGAACTTTAAAAACTATGTACACTTACTGTCCAGTGTATTGACTCGAAGAGCTCTTTAGTCCATCATGTACGTGTGTAATTATTGAAGATAGCTCACTGTTGTAGACTTGTGTTAGTCTTCCTCTCTTCCTTTATCAGCGGTCACTATCTGACCACAGGACACTGTTGTAAGGATATTTATGCTCTAATATATTTAGTGGGCAAATCTCAGCCCAGCAGATTAGATGTTTAAAAACTCTGCACACTAACATGTCACTACCATGTCATTGTCACAGCTGAGATGTGAATGATTCACTGCTCACTTACATTAAGCATGACGGTTACTACTGAGCACACTTCACCAACGTGAGCTTTTTAAAGTTTTAGGGAACTGGATGGAGAGAAAATACTGATGTGTTCAGGAATATAAGTGTCTGCAATATCTACAGACCATTTATTAATTTATTAAAGCAATTATTTATAACCTTTGTATAAACTTTAAAGGCAAAATTCAGTTCAGCTGCTGCTATGAATTACAAACCCTGCGTTCCGCCATGTTTGAAAACGCTGCGTGAAGCAGACGTGGTGGGCGTGGCTCTGTCTCAGAGGCGGACTCAAAGCTGCTGTGAGTGACCAATGAAAATTCAAGGCTAACGCCACCTAAGTCCCACCCACACGTGAGAAGTGTTTCAAACCTCAGAAGCAAAAAAATGCGGAGCAGCAGCAAAAAACCAAAAACAATGAAACCAAAATTTTTAGGAAAAAAAAAAATGAAAACATTGAAACCAAAAAAATGGTCAAAATGCAAATAACATTTAATTAAATAAACATTACATTTATATTTATGTTTTTATTTTTTGCATTCACAAGATATACTTTATGGTCATGTTTCTGTGGATTTTGCTTGCAGATTTATTTTTGCTATTGTGAAACTTTTGACACAAAAATCACTCCATAGTGAATGACTTTAACCTTTTGACAGTCTATTATGAGCCACAGAACTGTGTAAAGACTGTTAATAGAGAATACTGAAATACACATGTATTTTATTACTTTTTATTAAGTAAATAATTTGGTAAAAAAAAATCAGATTTAAACAAAAATTAAGTTTTTAAATTGTCAACAATTAAGCAACATCACTGAAGTTGTACAGTGCTAATTGGTTGCGTGAACTCTTTCTTGGTTTAGTTTTGAACAGTTCTTCAAAAAGCAGGTCTTGGCTGACTATCTACTTTTTGTGTATGGGAACACTTTAAGGAACTTATTTTGCATTTTTTGGAAATATAATCAGTGCCAATTTTTGTGTAAAAATGCTTATTAAACAGTGTTAATATGTTGGTACTACATCCATAATCCAAATCTGATTTTATCCCAAAACCTTCCTGTAGACATACTCCTCCACTCCTCTGACTCTGGCTAAGGTTTGCTTTAGAATCTTCTGGCTCAAATCTGCTACTGCTTTGAAACCTTCTGGCTTTGCCAAAGCTCTGCTGTAGTATCTTCTGAATTTGCCAAAGTAGTGCTCTAGAACCATCTAGCTTTGCCCAAACTCTGCTGGAAAAGCTTCTGGCTTTGTCTAGGCCCTGCTCTGGAAACATGTGCCTTTTCTGGGCTCTTCTTTAGAAACGTTTGGCTTTGTCTCTGCTCTGCATCCATCTTTATCTGGGCTTTGCTCTAGAAATATCTGTCTTTGTCTGGGCTCTAGTCTAGAAATGTCTGGCTTTGCCAAAGCTCTGCTCTGGATGTGTCCAGCTTTTTCTGGGCTCTTCCCTCGAAGCGTCTGGCTTTGTCTGTCTTCTGCTCTGGAAAAATCTGGCTTTGTCTGGGCTCTGCTCTAGAAACTTCTGTCATTGCCCAAACTGTGCTATATAAGCTTCTGTTTTTGACTGGGCTCTGCTGTAGAAACTATCCTCTAGACACTTCTGGTTTTGTTCAAGCTTTGCTCTGAAAGCTTCTGATGTTGTTTGGCACTGCTCTAAAAGCATTGCCCTCGTTTTTTCCAGAACCATCTGTCTCTGACCCGGTTCTGTTTTAGAGCTTTCTACATTTACGGCTTTTAGCAGATTTGCTTTTATCCAAAGCGACTTACAATTTGGGGTTAGGGGCCTTGCTCACGGGCACTTCAGTCGTGACCTGCCCAGCGATCGAACCAGCAACCTTCATGTCACCAGACCAGATCCTTAACCACTAGGCCACGGCTGCCCCACATTCCACAATCTACATTTAACCTGGCTCTGTTCTAGAATATTCTGGGTCTATTTTGGACTTCTTCATTGTTACATGCATGAACATCTCACTGGGATGTAATTATTGGGTTTTGTGTGTAAATAAACAACGTGTTATCTTTTTTATCTTAGTCCTTAATCTCTAGCCCTAGTCTTCTCTTAAGTATTCCAGGCCTGGCCTTGCTTGTGTTGCTTTTTTGTATCATTATAAATGATCATATAATAACCTTTCTGTGCCTATATATGCAGAACATAATTTGGGGAAAAAGTGTAAAGAGACAGAATACACAGCTGCCTGAGGCTACACCTACTCTCATGGATACAAACTCCACTTAAACACAAGAAAAACTACTGCAATGAAAATATGCTTGAAATATCACAAACCACACACACACACACACACACACACACACACACATACATTCACAAACATTAACTATGATGGGAACGTGGGGGAAGATCTACTCTAAATCTTCAAAGCTACACTAAATAGGATGGGTAGCTGGCATTCTCAGAAGCCTAATTCTATGGAGACATAACCAATATGAATCAAACAAACAAGCACAAGCAAATAAATAAGAAAATAAATAAACAAGTGCTTAAAGGGCAGAATTAAGTAGATGCACACAAGCAATTCATATTCATAAAATGGCTCTCAGTTCAAGTCAAAAGGTCAAACAGCTCTGCCTTCTTGACACATGAGTGATGTGTAGTCTACTGCAGAAGGGTTTAAAAGATGTTTACTTTTTATAGTTGTTGCATTTTATTATTGCACAGTTAATATCTTCATGAAAATGTATTGTTTGGCACATACTTCTTTGTTTAAGTTTAAGAGAGAGACAGAGATTCTGAGAGAAATACTGAGACAGAGAGATACAGACAGAGATAGAGAGAGAGAAATTCAAAGTGGTACAGAGAGAGTCAGAGAGACAAACACAGACAGAGAGAAACAGAGAAATAGACAAAATATACAGGGAGACAGACAGAAGTACAGAGACAGATACAGAGAGAGAGAGTTGGTAAGATATATAGAGAGACAGAGACACAGAGAGATACAGAGAGAGATACAGGTACATACCAGAGACACACAGATATACAGAGAAACTAAGAGAGCAACAGACACACCGAGAGATTCTGAGAAAAATGAAGTGCACCTGAGAGAAAAAGAAAGATGCTCAGCTGTAAAAGCTGAGTTATGAGTGTTATGATGTTTAGTGGACCATCAGTGCGATCTTGAGTTCTGGTTGTGAACACGCTCATCAACAAGGAGAGCAGGACAGAGAGAAAAACATGTTTAATAGTGGACACACAAAGATGGTGTTTACAATAGGTGGACAATTTTTTAACCACGTTGCTGTTTGAAGTTTAAATGAATAATATTCATACAGCAAGAAATATTTAACAGGGCTAAGTATTAGATGTGTGTGATGCTAACACCAGCTCAATATCACAATGATAACCTCACACTATGTTCTGCACATAATTTAGACGTTTACGCTGATCAGTTGCTTGTGTATATTTTATGTTCTTCAAAGTAGGCACTTTTTGCTTAGATGCCAGCTTTCTTGGCATTTTCTCAGTCAGCTTTATGAGGTAGTCACCTGGAATGACTTTCAGTTAACAGCTGTGTCTTGTCAAGAGTTCATGACTTGCATTTCTTGCCTCTTAATGTGTTTGAGACATCAGTTGTGTGTCTACTTTGAATAATCTAAAATCTAAAACATATTTTGGTTTCTTTAACACTTTTAAGTTTACTACGTGATTCCTTATGTGTTCCTTCATAGTCTGGATGACTTCAGTATTCATTTACAATGTAGAAAAAAAAGGAAAAAAGAAAAATGTTGAATAAGAAGGTGTCCACATTTACATGCTGATTCATAGTGCTGTCATCATGCTAGCATTGTGCTAACACCTTAGGCTTTAATTTTGTGGGCACAGGCATGCTGTATGGTAGTGGATGGTTAGACAAATTGACGTGTGGTCACCCTGGTGACTTTGCTGCTATGGATGGAGGTATGTTAAAGTGACATAACGTCAGCTACTCATAGATGGAGCACACAACAGCAGGCCCCTACAGAGTGATCAGCACCTACTAGGACTGCACAGATTAATCACAGGTGTGAGGTGTGATGGGATGCAGTGTGTGCACCCGTGTGTGTGTGTGACCGAGTGTGTACGTGCGGCTATAAAAAGCACATCTGCATTAAAATGCCATCCCCCAGCTCCCGGCACTGAAAATGGTATTTCAGCGTGCCTATTTAAAGCCTGTTGAAGCGATGCCTCTCTGCGTTCAAATAGCATCATATACTATATGCATTATTTATGGCCTCCATTTCCATTATAGTGGTCTACTGGGAGGGGGCGGGGGTTGTGCTAGAACACTGAGTGCTGAATGATGTCACAGAGGCCAGAGGATGAGGATACGCTGATTTAACAAACAGTACAGTCTGTAAGTTACTGACCTATCCAAGCTCCGCCCACAAATGGATTCTTGGGCAACTCTACAGGATATTAGCAAAAATGTTAATTATATATGAAAGTCAATTCATTACATATTGATACATTGTCAGTTAAATAAAAACATATACTGTAAAATAATTGATTGCGTAAATATTCACCCCCTTCACATTAGTATTTAGCTGATTTATCTTTTGCATCACAATCACAGCTGTGAGTCTCTGTGGAGAGGCCTCCTCAGTCAGGCTTACACATCTGGACACTGCAATTTACTTCATTCCTCTTTGTAAAGCAGCTCAGTTTCTGTTAGGCTGCACAGGAATCAGATGTGAGCAGCTTTTTTAGCCACATTGGATTGAGGTCTGGGCTTTGACTCAGGTACCCCAGAAGAGACAACACCTTGTTGTCTTTAAACCATTTTTTGTAGCTTTCGCAGTATGCTTTGGGTCACTGTCTTGCTGAAAAAATATTTTACAGTAGTTCTTTTGTAGACTGAATCAGATTGTCCTCCAGGATTAAACAATATTTTGCAGCATTTAATTTATCCTCTACCTTCAAAAGCTTTCTTGGGCTTTTGCATAAAAGCATCACCACAGGATGATGCTGCCTCCACCATGCTTCACAGTAGCGATGGTGTGTTTGTGGTGATGTGCATTATTTGGTGTCGCCAAACACATCATCTAGTCTGATGACTTAAAAGCTACATTTTGGTCTCATCAAAACAAAGAACCTTCCTCCAGTTGACTGTGGAGTCTCTCACATGTTTTTGTGTGAGCTGTCGTTAAGATTTAAGAGCTTTCTTAAACAATGACTTTCTCTTTGCCTCTCTGGTGAGACTACTAGCACCAGTTGCCATGATCTCTCTTAAATTAGGCCAGAATTAGGGGGTAAATATACAACCATTTATTTATTTATTTATTTTATTATATATTTTCATTAAATTGACATTAATTTGTAGAAATCTGATTTACTTTAACATTAGAGGGTTTTTTTTGTAATTTTTGTCAAAATTTTTTATAGACACTGTATTTCTATTATGTTTAAAGTCCATACTGAAAGCATATATCATGATATAAATGGTTTTCTTCAATTGGGCCAGTCTCCTGATGTTAACATGTAGAATGCCAGCTTTAATTTGAGAGATTTACATCAGTATTGGCTCACCCATTTAAGAATCATGTCCCTTTCATACACAGAAACACTGTAAGTAAATAAACATGTATTGTTTAGTTGGATCCCTTTAAAATGCCTGTTAATGCCAATAAAAAACACCATAATAACTCAAAAATCTGAAAATCAAAAATAAATACATAAATAGATTTAACCCTCTAGTCTGAGAGGTTTTTTCAGACATTCTGATGTAGTTTGACATGCCCTGACTTTTCACAAATTTCGCAACTAAACTATTATACACAGGCTTTTGCTCAGCGCAAATTCAACAACAATAATGTCAAAACAGTAAGTGTCAAAAATATATATTTTATAATTAATATAATATATAAATCTATATTTTCTATAAATCTATATAAATCTAAACTTAGACTTTCCAAAAACATGGAAATTTCATGGCCAGTAATCCAATGGAACGTCTGAAATTATCATGGCATTATCATATGAATGACAGATCACGCAAGGGGGTGGGGGGAAAAAAGTGCAGCTCTCTGACTCATACTGAAAAATGTGCTCTCTGCTTATTAAACTCTCACAAATATATATAAATATATTTCAATTCAAGCTATATATATTTGAAAAGTAGACCCTTTATTATGTTTTGTTTCTAGGATAAAACCTTGCAGAATTATATAAATGTTTTGGCAGAGTTTCCTTAATCTCCTGCTGGTGAGAGCGCAGACTCCAGAGGGTTAAGAAATCAAGCCATGTCTAAATCAGCTGCTTAGTACTAAGAAGTAAGGGAACGTTTATGGATATGACTGCTAGTGGAACATTTTAATTTGTTTTTATTGGTAGTGTGACTGCAGATGGCAGTTTGTAAGTGTACAGAATCATCTTAACCATTCAAAACACAGTAAGAGGAGCTTTATTTTGGGTAGAACAGTGACCTACAGAAACTATAGTTTCTCAGAATCAAAAAAGTCAAATCAGATTAATCAAGTCAAATTCATCAAGTGGGTGGACTATTTATGCAGGGTTTGTCATCTTGTATGTTTCATATGTTGTTAATTGGAATATATGCATATCAAGGTCTATAATGTGTTAGATGATAATCAAACGGCTGGTTCTTACAGTTTAAGTGCATAGTTGCATGCAGGAGAAATTAGCATATGTGAATATCATAATTAATTTGATAGGTGAGTGGGTAAGACTATTTCTGAAATGTGAAGGCTTTTAGGATGCTTCTTTTCAGCAGTGATGAGTACCAGCAGACACTGGTCTCTCCAAAATGAATGAAAGGATCTGCTGCTAACATCTTGCTTTCATACACCTTCATAGGTCTTGTAAAGAGTAAGAAAGAAAGGAAGAAAGAAGGAAAGTATAATTTAATGAAAATACATATTCTGTATTCTGATATTGAGTGTTTCTGAGGATGATTCATTGGAATTATCATGTTTATCACAATACCAATTTTCCTGCACCAACATCCTTCACTAGCCAGGAGGGCAAACCTATTAGGCGATTTGGAGCACCACTCTGAATTAGTACATCACTCCATGACGAAGGCAGAATACCCTCTACTCTTCGATCTCTCCTCCAGGCTACTGACAGCACACACACTGCTCAGATTGAGACGCCAGCTGTAGAGGGCACCTCTGTGGAGACACACCACCACTTCTTATGCGATTATGAAAAACATGTGTTATGAATTCTGGTTGCATCATGCAGCAGAGTGTGCGGACAGGACGGTCGAAGGACGTTCTTTTTCTGTCCAGCATAAACCTTCTGAACCTTATCTAGGTGAAGCAGCTTTAAGGAAAGCAATTGGACTGACTTTAGGGTATTGAAGATGCTAGGCAATGTTAGATATGGTGGTAGGTTACCTTAAATAGATCAAATGGCTGGTGATCAGTAGGTTTTGGTATGTGATGGTGTTAATTTTCAACTGGGAGTGAGTAATATGTAAATAGGATATCATTATCACAACATATTATATAGTACTACATTATGTCACTGATAAGCTGTATAATGGCCATTGTCAATGCTGAACTCTTACTAAACATTGACCAGTTGCAAGTTTAATTAAAAGAGATTTAGCCAAGGCTTCTAGAACTTATAATTAGTTGATCAGAGGAGGATGGGTCCACCATGTTAGTCTGGTTCCTCCCAAGGTTTCTTCCTCCAGCTCTAAGGGAGTTTTCCCTTGTCACTGTCACTGTTGGCTTGCTCACTGGGGATTTGTTGTTTTGTTATTACTAACCCTGTAAAGCTGCTTTGTGTCATCAGTTGTAAAAAGCGCTTTATAAATAAATTTGACTTGACGTCTAAATTGTGGATTTGTTTAAGATTTTAGTTTATTTTCTGGAGGATTGTGAGCTTGAATCTAAGAGAGCATAACAGATCCTGTTTAATTACAAATTTGAATGCACACTACTTGAAACATTAATTAAAAGTCATTGTATTTGAGGTCTTGATAGTGTTTTCAAACCTATTTACTGGTCATACTGTAGATATATGACAAACTGTATAAAATGTCTTAAAAGTACAAATAAAACCATTAGTTGTGGAAACTGGATTGCACCAGTAATGTGAGAGCGTTTAGATGCCGGTGTCTACACCACTAAAGTGAAACCTTGTGGACGCCAACACCTACACCAGCAAAGTCATGATAGCCATGAATCTGAAACCTGCATAGTTACAGTAAAAATGATACTTATATAATACCCAATACTGTGATGCACACAAAGGTGCCAAAAGTATTCACATTCATGACTCAGGTAGAAGTATAGATACTAGGGTTTAAAAAGACTGTTGAAATATCAACTTAAGCTTTTTACTCAAGTAAAAATACAAAAGTACTGGTTTCAAAACTACTTAAAGTATAAAAGTAATGTAAGGAAAACAAATACCAAAACATATAGAGCACTACCCCACCCCAAAATAAATTTTTTCTAAAAGCCGTAATGACTATGTTTTATTAAAATGGTAATGTTGATTTTTTTGGGGATGTACTGGCTACCTGTTTCAGCTGCATATATACTCCCTGAAAATGAAAACATTTGAGTCATTTCAAATATATTAGTGACCATATATGTGTAGTACTGAGCTTACTGGAGAGTGACGAGACACGTGACATGCAGGTGTGATGGAGCGATTACCAATAGGGTATCAGAATGGTATATGTTTATACTTATCATCCAACCACAATCAAATTCACTCTTTCTGGATGGCGCAGTTTATCTGGATAGGATGTTTTTGAATGATGACAAACCGAACTGAAATATGTAGAAATAACGAGGCTGTTTTTAAAATGTAAGGAGTAGAAAGTACCGATAATTACATGAAAATGTAAGTAAATAGAAGTAAAAAGTCATCCGAAAATAATAACTCCAGTAAAGTATAGATAACCAACATTTCTACTTAAATTTAGTAACAAAGTATTTGTACTTTGTTACTTGACACCTCTGGATGCACATCATTTATTGTGAAGATTTCCATCATGGTTAACTCTCATGATACTTTACTTTGGCCATATTGTTCAGCCCTTTTTTCAGCACTTATCCTGTGCACACAAACATGTCTGTCCATCTCTCAAAATAATAAGGCCAAGACTTAAATTCAGTTGATGTGTTTGTGCACATTTCCTGTATTTGCCACTGAGGGTTACGACTCGTGGAGAATGTGTGTAGTAAGGGTGAGAGGTTATACTGTGAAAATGAAATAGTTCATTGGAGCAGCACAATCTTGCTTTGAGGTGGAATAGAAAAAGTAATGTGTGTGTGTGTGTGTGTGTGTGTAGGTGTGTGTGTGTGATATTTGAGATAGATATTTCTCCAAGATTGTGCAAGATTCAGGGGGTGTGTATGTAAGCATGAGTGAGATATGAGACAGTGTGCCCTTAACTTTAATGTTATCGGTATGTCAGCCTCTATTTCAACCTGGAGACACAATCCATCACAATCTACAGCCTGCACTTGTATCTTATCACATAGCTGCTGTATTCTTCTTTATTGACCATATACTTGTCACATGAGTCCAGTGTATGGGTATGGCCTTCTAAATCACATCTTTCTTTTCTATTTTATATTTATTTATCTTGCTGTCTCCTTCATTGTTTAAAACAATGTATCTTTATCTTTTGTTCTTTGTATTGTTAATCATATTCTGGAGACTTTTAGAGTCAGACCATTACAAATAAACTGCTGACTCTTAGGCATGTTTTATAAATAATGAATTTAGATTAGATTCGAGGTTGATGTCTGTATTTAACCCGTATGTGCAGAGAAACACACACACACACACATTAGTGAACACACTAGGCTGTGAGAACATGTGCCCAAAGTGCTGGGCATCCCTATTCATGGCAGCTGGTGAGCAGTTGGGGGTTAGGTGCCTTGCTCAAGACAAGAGCACTTCAGTCATGACCTACCCAGGGATTGAACCGGTGAACTTCCTGTCACAAGACAAGATCCCATCATGCCACAGCTACTAGGGGGCTCTCCGCATCACTTTGCACTGTCCCTGACTCTAGGAGGGTGAAGACAAGCACACGCCTCCTCCGCTGCATGTGATACGGCCACCGCCTCTTTTCAAACTACCGCTGATACACCGTCACTGGGGAGCCAACGCGCTTGGAGAAAAGTGCAGGAAGCCCAGCTCCGAATGGACCAATCAGTAGACTCCTGAGCCAGCGGACATTGCAGAGTGATAGGGAGAGTGAGACTGCCATTTACCCACCCAGAGAGAGCACTGCCAATTTTTGCTCTCTGTTGAATGTTTTGCCCAGCTGTTGATGTGAGGTTCCTTTTTTCTCCCACAGTCCAAAAACATGGATGTCAGGTGAATTAGTTACTCTAACTTGCCCTGGTGTGAGTGTTTTTACATCAAGCAATAGACTGGCACCCTGTCCTGGCTTTGGGATGTCCTGCCCAGTGCCCAATGGAAGGGTAGTGGGCTCATTGCGACCTTGAAATGGAATAAGTGGTTAATATGATGGATGGATGGATAAAAAGTTACCAGGTCTGAGATTGGAGAACCCTGTGATTGAACAAGTCTTTAATCAGTAGTTAAGTAGAAACATTATAGTCTTTTTTCTGTTTCTCTCTCTCTCTCTCTCTAACACACACACACGCACACACTTTCTTTTTCTATCTCCTTTCAGTCATTTCATTCTTTCCTTTTTTCCTTTCTTTCTTACTCTCACCCATATCCCCTCTCCCCCTCCTCTACTCCTCTCTGCTCTCCCCCTGAATTAGATCTGGTTAATTTACACACATGCTGGCTGAGAAGAAGCAATCTGTAATAATGTGTGCATGTGTGTGTGTGTGTGTGAGAGAGAGAGGGAGACAGAGACAGAGAGAGGAAGAGAGTGAGATGAATAGTAATGAAGGCTATGAAACAGCTTTTTTGGGACTGCTGACTCTGAACTAACCTGACCTCATGTTTATTTGATTGTGTGTGTGTGTATGTGTGTGTGTGTGTGTGTGTGTGTGTGTGTGTATGATATAAAGGTTTATTTTTAAGGATTTGAGAGTTTGGCTGTATGTGTAATTATGTCGCTGTCAGTATCTGGATCATGTATTTGTGTGATAATTGTGATATTGTGCTGTGTACTGTACTGCAGATGACTGCTATATGCAAATGAGTGCACCGGTTGTGTAGTGGAAGTTTATTTTATTGGTATTGATAGCAGACATTCACATGATGTGATATCTGCTAGTTAGCTGTTTATTTTGTGGCGTATTTGAATATTTGAGCTTCTAGTTTTACTGAAAGTGTATTTTAAGTGCTTCATTCAGTGCTACAGAAATGGTTCAGAGACTGTAGGACTGGCAGTAACAAGAGTAGAACCCTTGTTTTGTTATGTCATTCAATCACAGAGAAGAACAGGTTTATCATAAAGTATTTAAGGATACCTTTACTAAAGACATGAGTGTATATGTGAGCATGTATGCTTATGTGTGTATAGAGGCAGTGATTGGAAGATGGAGAAAGGGCTTGATGTGTGTGTGTGTGTGTGTGTGTGTGTGTGTGTGTGTGTGTATGAGGAAGCCATAATGGCACCAGAAAAGTGGACCTCTCTGGTCTACATGTTTTATGCATGAGGGCAGAGGGCAGAGGCCCAAGAGAGGGGATGTGTGTGTGTGTGTGTGTGTGTGTGCATTTGTGGGTCACCCTTTAAGAGCTGTGGGCTTTCCACCATTCATGTCTGGTCTCCTGTCCTGCAAATCTGACACAACAGCAGTCCAACAACACCAACAGCAGTGTGTGTGCACCTGTGTGTGTCTGCGTACGTGCATGCGTGTGTGTGTGTCTGTGTACGTGCATGCGTGTGTGCACCTTTGTGTTTTATACGCTCTTCACTTTTGAAGTCTATGTAAAAGTCACTGTTATTTGCAGTGAGTTTGGAGCATTGCTATTGGTCCATTCATCTTGAAACGTACACAATGTCCAGCTGGTCCTTTCAAATCATGTTAAAAGACAGCAATAGAGATGGTTTTGTTGAGACAGTGATGATATGTGAGCGGTACTGTGGCTGTGTAATATGTGTCTGAGAGAGAGTGTGTGGTCATGTGTGAGAACAGAAAAAACAGCCATGCTTTGATCATGGTCAGAGTGTGTGTGTGTGCATGCATGGGTGTGTGTGTGCGTGCATGGGTGTGTGTGTGTGTGTGTGTGTGTATGCTCCCTTGGAGCCTCTTCACTCTGTCCACTCGGTGCTGTGCCTTGTGGGTAAAGCAGCCAGCCGTTTCCCTCTAGCCATGCTTTTATGGGTGAGTTACAACCCCAGTCAACACTCCAGATGCCTGTGTGTGTGTGTGTGTGTGTGTGTGTATGTTGGGGGAGTTAATGATAGATTCCATAGCTACAACTTAACCTCATATGTGAAGCTCCTTTCGTTCTGTTTCTGTATAAGTGACATAACCAGAGATTCGTTTTGGCCGGGAAGTGGAGAAATATGCTAAATAAAATCAACATGTGATGTAACATTCAGGGGATAAGTGCATTGCGTTCATGCATCTGAGGTGGATGCTAGAAAATGGCAGAAGGTTGGTATGCAGAGCTGTAAATGGACACGTTAACAGCTGTTGAAGTAGCTGCTCTCATCTCCCCTGGAGTTCTAATGCCCAGCACCTCTGATATAAACTAGCATTCAGTTCATTGGCACTTTTTTATTTTACTTACATTGTGTTGTTACAAACAGAAGAATGCATGATCCTTATTGGGTAATCCTGTTCACCATAACAACTAATAGCCAATCAAATGCCATTAAACAAAGTAAGGGTTGCATTCGTAGTGACGTCTGGGGTGGCTAAATATAAAGGAACCATACTGATGTCTTCAGTGATCTTTAATGAGCACCGTTATGGTGCATTTATTATGAAAAACTGTTATTTGAAGTACATAATCAGTAACATTATACAGGGCTCTAGACTACCTTTTTGCACTGGTTGCACTGGTGCGCCTAAATTTTTTTCTTAGGTGCACCAGCACAAAAGTTAGGTGCACCCAAATTTTCGACCGCATCGCATTTAACACCACAGTTTTACAGATTCACTTTTTTTAAATTGCTGTCCATATAGGCAATATTGACTTTGTAAATGATTAACTAACAACCTAGTCAACAAAAATTTCTTTATTTGAAGCACAATTCTACAAGAAAGGTAACTTACTGAAAAAGTGTTGGTGCTTAAAGTGCTTCACTGAGCTGAAATTTTAACTTAAAGCATCTCAACATAAATTAAATAATAAAAATGCAGTGCATTATATTATCAGCTTTACTGTATCTTAGCCAGGCAAACTGGTCAAGCCACAGTCTACGAAATGTATACACTTTCCCCCTTTTATTTTCAGTGGGTTCTGGCTCGGAGTCGATCGTATGTGGCTCATTATCTGATGTCGCCTCAGGACCACGGCTCGACATAACCTGGGAGTAGGGTTGCCAGGTCCAACAAAAATATCCAGCCCAAAGTCAGTCTAAAACCTGCCCTTCAGAAGCTTAAACTAGCCCAAAATATGCCTGTCACACGTTTGAAGCAAATGGCAAAACAAATATGAGTGTACGAATTAGTATTTGTTTATAAGGGATTTATTATCAGTCCATCAAGCCTTTTTCTTTTTCCCAGTCCTTGCAATACCGCCTCTCATATTTCCCCATTTACCTGGCATATTAGCTAGTGACTGTTTTCTCTTCACCTCCTGTATCTCTCTCTCTCTCTCTCTCTCTCTCTCCTTTTCAGGCTATCTTTCCTCATAGTTTTAGTGCTTGTGTTTCAAACAAGCCCAATATGGCGCGAAAACTGCAAACCTGGCAACTCTGCCCGGGAGGTCGATGGCTCCGTGTCAGAGCATTGGTTATGATTTTCGGACCTATCAGGCCTTAACTTAACATTCTTAACAAAAAAGTTGTCAATCGTTCTTTTTATCTTTTCTCATCATCCGTGGCTACATTCACTCTGTTTATTTGATGGGCCTAGGCTACTCACCTCGCTCAGACTGCAGCCAGGGCACACATTTTGAAACGTACACACGTACAGGAATATCTGAACCATGGCCAATCGGTCCCGCCCTTCACTATCTCTGATTGGTGCGCTTCACTATCTCTGATTGGTTTAGACCACGATATGAGTCTAATATGTGTCTGTTGTTGAACCACAGGGAGACTTCAGAGTTGCTGAGACTTTTTTTCCCTTGAACGGCTGGTCGCACCGGTGCAACCTCAGATTTTTTTTAGTTGCACCATTGAGAAATTAGGTTACATGTGCAACCAAATTGGTCGCACTTTAGAGCCCTTTTATATCTGTTAGTGTAATGGAAGAATAATCCGTTTTTGGCTTAAACTCTACTATCAAGTGATGCTGTCAGAATATTATGACCTCCTCTGGTTTGGAATGAACTCGGCCCAGGATGGTACAGACGCCATGGGACAGGGTTTGCTGCACGCATGTATAAGTGAGCACCCCAGTCAGTTGTAGCAGAGTGCAAAACAATCATCACGAGCAAAAGATGATGTCTAAAGATAAAAGTGCATGATAATACAAAAATCTCACAAACCATTATCTCTTTGGGATGTTCTATAGCTGCCATAGTGAAGGTATACTGAGAATAGATTTATAGCATAGCATACAGAGAGGAATCATGCAGATAACAGGTGTGAATATGAACACCCATCTAGCTCATACATGGCATTAGGCATAGTGCCAATAGATTTTTGTTTATCTGCTCCAGAGAGTCCTATTCTATTGACTCTACTTCTGTACAGGGATTAGACAAGCAGTGTGTACATTTATACATCTGTGTCATCAGTGGATGCAACTTAAAGTAGCATTATGCATTCAATAGAAGGGATGTCCAGAAAGATTGAGACATAGTGAATGTTGTGATATCTGGCAACCCAGCCCTGAGGCAGAGCCGAGCATGTGCAACAAACCCAGTCTGCTGTGCATCACTCATCCCTGCACTGTGCCCAGAGCCATCGTTACAGGTGTGACTCAACATCAGTCCTGAGTGACATTAGAAGTACCACCTCAAGAATAGTATTCACTGCTGAATCACACCCCCACCCCCAGACTTTCTACCCCTCGTTGTCACAGCCTGACATTAGCAGGTATGCTAATAAAAATAAATGTATTTCACCATAACAAACTGACGTTTCTGATCTGAGATGTTAATGAGGTTAATAAATAATAATACATTGACTTTGTGATGAATTGATGCAGATGTTTCAAAGACATTTTGTTAACAAGTGTTTGCGGCGTTTCAGTTTCAATTACTGTACTTGTAATAACTCTAAGCTGACAGCTGCCAAAAGTCAGCTGTCAGGGTTGATGGGACTGAAATAAAGAGAAATAGAGAGGGGGGGTGGGCTAAAAATTGATAGCGAATGACACAAAGACAGACAGAGTTGTCAGTAAACTGGAAAGGTTGAAATCAAGAAAGAAGTGAGAAGCAGAGAAGACATCAAGAAGAAGGAAAGCAATGGAGCTCTTATTTGTTCTCTCCAGCCTTCACTGTGGACGCTGTCTCTCAGACGTGTGTGGAAGTTCATTTTGTGTTTTTTTTTCTCCTTCTCCTCTGAGAATTCTCTTTTTCTGTGTGTGTGCATGTGTGTGTTCCTTTCTCTCGCTCTCTTCACCCCACTGTCTTTGTCTCACCATTTGTGCAAACAAAACAGCCCATTACGGAGGCATCTCTGAGAAAGCTTAACTCACCCAGCTCCCCGCCAAGAGTCCGGCGGAGTGCTACGCTAAGCTAAAATAATCCCGACCAGCCGGAAGACAAAAAAACACTGAAAAAAGGCGAGATAGAAAAAGTAACAAGGAGGGGGTCCCGGCTCTTGTTATGCTAAGAGTGTTCCCGAACGGGTCCGCTCGGCCCAAGTTAATTATGGCTGACATTTGAAGAAGGGCACTTGTGGCGCGGGCTGTGAAAGAGCCTGGCCTTGTGCTAATTGAGTTTGTGTTGACAGCTCCTCCCCCCCATGTCACGTTCCCTCACCCAGAGACAGAGAGCCGAAGGGAACCCAACGGGAGCCTACATGTGTTCTGCAGCTCAATTAGCTTTGGGTAGGGTGATAACGTTTTACATGGATCCAGGACGAGCCCCCATTTTTAAGACATAGTGTTGCCTGGGCGTCCAACTGGAATTAAAGCTGCCAGTAAGTCATTTTGTTCAAATCAGGTGTGCCCGGGGAGAGGATGGAGCTGCACTGGTGAGATTCATTATTCAGTACCATGGACAAATCATGGTCAAATTTGGGATAATTACAGCAGAACTCAAGGTGACCAAAGTATATTGCTTTTACAGCAGACACTGTCCCAAAGCAGGCTTGCAGAAACAATGTCCAGAAGCTGTACTCACGGTCAAGCTGGATGCTGAAGTTATAGTCAGAAATGATGTTTACGGTAACAGTAACAGGATGCTGGAATATTGAAGAGTGTTTTTGATTAAATAGTGGAAATCATTAGAGTGTGAAGTTTTATACTTATCATCTAACATCTACTAGACAGCATCCCCCAATCCATATATTGAAAAAATAAATAAATAAATAAATAAATACATAAATAAATAAATATATATATA
>BRDA01026761.1:0-23623 GCA_036984385.1 Crenuchus spilurus
GTGTACATCTGAATAAATAATAAATCAAATCAAATAAATAATAAATAAATACATTATAATGACTAATGTCCCATATGAACTAAAACACTGTCGTGCTTTACCTAAACCCATCCTCTTAATGTTTCCTCTTAATTTGGTTGCATTACAACAGATTTGATTGTATTAGGTGTAGTTTTGATTGTATAGGGTGCAATTTTCTTGTATTGGGTAGGGATTTCATTGTATTGGGTGTGGTTTTGTTTGTACTGGGTTTGGTTTTTCACTGGATTAAGCAGGGTCTTGTTTGAATGTGAGTCAGAGACAGATGCATATACAGTACCATAACCACTGGCTCAAACCAACTCCTGAAATGATTTGTGTGAATCTGTTTTAAATGCATATTAAATGCATTTACTCCAGCATATTCATGCAGACATTATATCCAAATATAATCCTGATGTGTGGAAAAGCCAGGTGTATTTGATTCATTTTGTGCTGGATAGCCTAGCCTATAACACTGATATGAAACCAATTATTTGATGTTGAAAGTAATATAAAGTGTTTGGGCTGACTTATTGGATACAACATGTCATAACATACATTGAGGAGTGGTAAAATTTTATGGTTACTGTGCAAAAAAGTTTTCTTGACTGTGTGTTGTTCTAAATTAACTAGGCACTGTTTCAGGTATCAGATTAAAATGGCTGTTTTTGATTTTTTTAACATAAATTATGCATGTAATTTATGTAAATTATGCAGCTGTGGCAAGAATATGCAGGTGTTACTCATAGTATGAACTCTAAATTGAATTCAGCATCCAATAACCTTTGATGAAATGCTAAAATTAAAAATCAAGTGCAAATGATTGTCTAATATGCTATTTGAGTCACATTCTCAAAATATAGAGTAGTACTGGGTTAAAACACTACTGTGAGGTTTGAAGGTTCTGTATATGTTCCTTTCTGCCAATAGATGTCGCATTAGCATTTCAGACCAAAACAAACAAAAGCTTTGTATTGAGCCATGCCTTCTTCTTTAAGTTTGTGTTTTCAGCATGGTGTTGAAGCCCAGAGAAACATGGGAAGGGCCAATGCTTCCACAGGGTGAGACTAACACACACACACACACACACACACACACACACACACACAGTCAGGCTATTAAAACAAAAGGCAGAGAACAACACCTTTACTCCAATATATATTTACAGAAAAATTAGTTGTTTGCTGCCATATTACTGTTTAAAATATCATTAAGATTTAATTTATTTTTTTTTTGGTGTTTTGGCCCCTCATGTTGCCTATGCTTAATAATTGTATTGAAGGGATAGGGCATGTGGTGCTATATATGAAACATTTATAAGCTCTGTAGTGAATGTGTTATTGTGTGGAATGCCACAGTGGATCCAAACTCACTTCTCTTACCTTTTACCCTCACAGAGGTGAAGCCAGGTATGAAGTCTGCATTTACCTCTTCTGTTGTGTGGTTTCCCCCATCTTCTTTGGTGCTGTTTACAATGAATCAAACCCAAACTGTGAATATATTTTTTAAATATTTTTGTGTTCATTTTCCGATCAGCGAAGCTCGTTCCCAGTCAAGGAGACACCTTGTATATATTTGTGTTTTCCTTTTCCTTATGCATCTCATTCACCTGAATTTACTTTTCAAATGCATTCATATTTATTTCCACACAAATCAACATAAAATATTTAACTTATTTGGCTCAATTTGCGATATTACTTGTTTTATTCATGCACTCTAAATGTGATTTGGAGTTTTTATGTGAACAGAAAGTAACACATCAATATTGTGCTGTTAACTTTCGATTTGATATCAGCTGATCTCTGAATTTTTAAACTCAGTTAACCAGTAAATTATGTATCCACTTCAAAGCATCACTTCTTCAGTGTAGGACACCTACTACTGTATTTGAAATAATTATATGTTTGATAAATTTCTTAAAATTGGTGTATTTCAAAAGATTTAGACACAAATCACATTGAACTCTATGGCATCTTGCAATTGAAAATCTTTTAAGTTTCTTTTGTTCACCTGCAATACCATGAACTGTGCATGGGTTCTTTGGTGTTGCTAAAGCAATTCAATATGATATGAATCATGTCTTTTGCATGATTGTAGGGGAAACCATATGATGGTATTTTTTTAGAGAACTGAACAGTAACTGAATTAAATTTCTCCATCAGTGAAACAGCAGACATATATCTATAGACATGTATTGCAAGGCGTATTACCACAGTAGTAATCAAGTAATATTAATCTGTAAAATTCTAGTATACTAGTACTAGTAAATACTAGTACAACTCTAGTATTTTTCGCATTTGTACTTTCCCACTATTGTAAGTTGCTTTGGATAAAAGCGTCCACTAAATGTAATGTAATGTAATGTAATGTCTCTATATCTACAAACATCATGTTCATTTCAAAGATGCTACTAAATACTTCATAATAGGGCAACATTTTACAATATGTGTATGTCTATTAACAGTACTTAAGACGGCATCAAGCATTATTAGATGGTTAAGTAATGTCTCAATTAATAATGGTAAGAATCAGTTTAGAAATATTAATGTGACTTAACATGCAAGCTAACATGAAGAAGATCTAAAGAAGCATGAATTGATGATAATACATCTTGTATTCATGTGAAATAAAGTTTTCATTTGATTATTAGGCAATATGAACATTACTTGCATTAGCTTATAGCAAAGGTATAAATATCACTGAAGGTAACAATTAAAATGGCTATTAAAGATGGCAGGTTGTCTGATAGATTGTTTCTACAATTGTTCAGCAATTTAGTTATGCTTAATACAATACATAATTTTGTGACCCTTATTGTAAAGTGTGATTCAAACACATAGATTTATAATTGAAACTTTGAAGATTTAGCATTTTGTTTCACATTGCAACTGCGCCCTTTATGATGACCTTATCATCAGCTCTGCTTCATGTGACCATCTGTAGCATATTTAATAACTCCAATAAATTGCTTGATAACTTTAATCTTCTTTAATATCTTTAATCAGTTTTCTGTCATTTCTTAAAGACATATGAAGAGGGTTCTCAATTGCATTCTTTGGCAAATGTTTTAAGATGCTGAAGTGAATATTAACTCTTGTATTTGAACTTTAGAAAACACTGAAAAACAGAGAAGCAAGGAGAAGTAGCATTCATATAATATCTGATATTTTATTAACTCAAAGGTGACACAAAGCCTTCCGGAGGCTTGTGGGAAGAACCGTTATTGTCATCTTTGAGTTAATAAAATATCAGAATTATACAAGTACTACTCCTTGTTTTCTCTATCAATTACTGTGGAATGTGCACGTGAGAACAGAAGTGGAAGAGTGTTATCCTTTCTCTTTTGACTTTGATTAAACTCTGCAAAACACTCAAGTGTTGGTAACCCCTCTGGTAACTCTGGTACCCATCATAAGATACCTGCATAAATGTATTGTTTTTAACTCTATAACCATGCATAAATACACTTGAACACTCATACTTTGTAAATTTTTTGAGTGAAGTAAATATCTTATTTTTAAAATACATTTGTGTTTTGTGTGATTCTCTGGTAAACATGTCTGACTCTTGAGTAGGGCTGGGTGATTAATTTAATTTTATTGTCAGTTACAATTTGAAACAAAGTAATGAAGATAAAATTATTAATGTGATGCATTAAACATCCAATCTTAATGTCCAATACGACCTCAAAAAACATGCCAAAGGAGATATCTGCATAAACAATTTCAGTAAACACTATACACTAGAATAGGAGATAATGGACTAAAAAACAACTTCAATAAATGGTCTATATACAAGAAGAGGAAATATTAATTAATATATTTATTTATTCAATTTAGTTATAACAATAATACAAAAGTTATTGTTAAATAATTGTGATGTCAAGTATGACCAAAATAACGAATGACTTTTGTCCTAATCAAGCAGCCGTACTCTTGAGTGATCTCTTTAATGCTTTGTTAAATGTTACAGGGAATTGAAACTCTCTGGTACTCTGAATATCTGAATGTTTGAATGTGCAATATACTTTGTAAAACACTGATGAGTTTGAACTCTTTTGATGTTTTGTGGATTTATCTATAGTGTTGTTTGTGAAACACTGTCAGGTACACTTTGTAAAATGCTTAAGTGAATTTTAACCCAGGGCATCTTTGTTACATGGTAAAGTGAATTTGCAATTTTTTGATGCATTTTGGAAAGCAAACTCTCTGGTTTATAAACACCTGAATTAATTAAATTTCTTTGGTAAATTGCTGAAGTGAATTTGGACTCTCTGGTATCTCTGTAGGGATGCAGTAGAGACAAGGACAGAACAGAGTGGAGAGGGACAAAGACAGAGAGACAAGGGGAGCCACGCCCAGAGGAGCCGACAGTACAGAACAGCGTGGGGCTAAGGCCAGAAACTCAGTCCACTCACACTGGTGACCTTCGTCATTTGGTGCAAGGTTAGGACATAGTGAGTTAGATTTGTTAAAAGAAAAATCAAACAAACAAAAACACTTTCAAACGATTCCATTTCATCCATAATGTATACACACTGGGTAGTGAATTATTGCCATATTGGTGTTTGGGGCTAAATTTCTGATATATGTGTTTTCTCCAGTATGGAGTTAGGCTGAGGGTATTTTTTGCATTTCTGGGTTGTTACAATTCAAAGTGGCTGTCCATCTACTGTCACAGCAAATTGGGCTGCACAGAAATATACATATAAAACATCTCTATGTATATTTACCATGTTTGGTGAATGTGACTTTGGTGACAACTGGATGAAATCAACTGTACTAATGCATCAAACAAAATATGTCAAACAATAGAAAACAAAGAGAGAAAAGACAGGAAAGAGAAAGAGAGAGAAGTGGAACACTGGAGGGTTGTGTGAACATTGTTACAACATTGGACAGATACTGGAACACCACAGCACAGAGAGAGAGACAAGTATTAGGAAAAATGATTTAATATCGGAGACAGAAGCAAAAAACTGCATCACACAAGAACGTACAATTACAAAAATAAGTCCGACTGCTTCAGCTACACAGTTAGGTTAACAGCGAAGGACAGAGAAACCAGAAAAATCTAAACAGCTAAAAGCAAAAAAGTCCTCAAATTACTGTTTTTTTTTTATCTCTTTGTCAAACTAATACATTTATCCACTGAAGGTGACTAAATACTTCTAAATCTTCTAATCGTCTTATCATGGAGACTGCACAATACTGAACGAAATGAAACTTACCGCTGTCGTAAAGACTCTTTGAAAAGACAAACTGCTTTAAGTATATTTATAAGCCAAAAGGAAAACTCCCGACCCTCTTTCCAAAAAGCAAAAATAAAAAAAAAAGAGAAAAGAAACCAAAATGCTGCAGTGAAGAAGAACAAGAAGAAGAGGTCCAAGGTCAAAGATACCAAGCCAAAGTTCTCCTAGAAAATCTTTATATTAAAACCTAACCATTCTGGATGCCAACTAGAAATCAAACTCGGGAACCAGCCGCTGGCTGACCCCTGGTTTGGGTCAGACAGACTCTCAAATATTTTTTTCTTTTTTTTCTTTAATTGCCAGTATAAAAAGTTGCACTGGTACAAAAGGCATAAGTACAATCAGTTTTAGAAATAGGAAAGCCTGCTTTTTTTGTACTTTTTAAATCCCATCCAATAACAGATTTCAAAGTGTTGTCAAACAAACATGTACCACGCTTACAGAATCCACTGAAATGCATTGACTTTGGCTTTTCTCAAGACAATACTTAAACTATTTAAATCCTTTTAGAATCAAACAAAATGATATTAATCTACAGACGACAAGCTTTTTTATACGGCACATCAGATCAACACACATACATTTTTTTTTTTCAAAAAACTTGACATAATAAGCCAAAATGCAAAGAAACTACACTTTTTCCTTTAAAATACACTGTTGTTAAATAGCACTTAAGAGAAAGAAAAGAAACAGAAAGAACAAACAGATTTAAGAGAAGATGTGTGTGGTGAAGAAAACCCCTGAGTAAAGAGCCTCAGCAAGCACTTCTGCAAAGACCCCTGTGTGTTTGTGCTTTACTAAACATCTAACAGATGTGTGTTCGTGTGTGTAAATGTGTGTACAAGTGTGTGAGTCTGTGTAATGTAAAAAAAAAACCTAAAAACTTACCCTGTTTGTTTTGATACCGGTGAAGTAGTCAATTAAGTATGGTGAAATACACACACTTAGTCACCACAAAAAAAGAGCAAATATTAGCACTTTTAGCTCCTTTTCGGATTATTAGCATATCTAAGGGCATTTTTCACACTACAGGTTTTACCTGGATTCAGGACCACTTTAATATACCCTGCCATGTAACACCATAGTGCACTATTTTCATCTTAGCTGCAAATACCAGTTCTCTCTTAAAGAATACAGCTGTTTCTTATGACTATCATTTCATTGACATCACATCATTGGCTGGAAGAACTCTCAGTGGTTAGATGTAATACTGCATACTATAGTTGTGCTAACACATTGTGTGTGTGCATGTGTGCCTCCATTATTGTGCAAGTGATCATAACCCATAAAAAAGTAATATACTGAAAATATGTTAAAATATATTCTACTCCTGTTTTGGAATATATTGAAAACATATATCACTATATTTCATTTTGATAGGGGAGAGAGTTTGGCAAAGCTAACAGTAAAGCCACAAAGTCAAAAACGTCCTGCTTGAATATGTATCCTCGAGGTACCCTGACTTAAAAACGGACAAAAAGCTTCTGAAAATATTCCAAAAATATTTGTATACGTGAATGTGTATCAGGACGAAACATGCATTCATACCACACACAAACACACGCACACGTACCCTTGGCACTCTTTGTATACAGGCAGCAGCCTATTCCACCCCATTAATACTGAGTGTCAGTGTTAAGGCAACGGCAGAATCTGGGTAGAAAATAGTGCTTCAGAGTGAAGTAAACAGGGCTTTCTGGGGGGTGGCTGTAAACTACACTTGTAAACAAGCTTTATACGGGCCATTTACAACATGTGTAAACGTTTAGACAAAAAGTGCTATCAAATATTACTGTGGACAGTCCTATTTTCCTTTGGTGTCAGGGTGATTTTCTAAGACCTTGGAATAGTTTGTCCTGAAGAAGCAGAGAGGCAGCAAAAAGCAGAGAAACGTAACTGAGGCAATTTTTTTCCCATCAAGAGATCAGAGACAAACACTCTTTACCATGTACCTCCAGCTCAGTGTGTATGTGTTTGTTGCAGTGTCATAATGTAGAGTCAGTGACTTCTCACTTTTACTGTAATTCCAAAATTCTGAAATATGATTCCTATTTTTTAAACTTTTTGTAAAAATTCTGAACAATTTTTAAACTGATTTAAAATTCCAAACTGTAATTCCAACTGATTTCAAAATTCATTCTTTTTACAGTAATTCCAAAATTCTGAACTGTGATTGCAAAAAATTCAGATTTGATTCCAATCAGTCAGTCACATTTCTGTCTATTTGAGTTGGTACTGTGCACTTGCCAAGTGAATGATTAATGACACCAATCCAAATGTACAGATGTTATTGGGGGCACTACAGGCCATGTAACCCTTATAAAATAAACTTAAGTTTGTTGTATGTATGCATGTGTATGTATGTGTAGAGAATGTGCACTGCTGAGACTCATGCCCAGGGGCTCACATACACACACCATCAAAGAAAAGAGGGCTGCGAGGTCAACCTTTAGCACAGGTGTGTGTATGCGTGCATGTGGGTGTGGTTGTGCTCGTGCATGTGGATGTGTGTGTGTGTGTGTCTGTGAGGGAGGGAGAGAGAGACAGAGAGAGAGTGTGTGCTTGTGAAAGAGAGAGAGAGAGAGAGAGAGAGAGAGAGAGAGAGAGAGAGAGAGAGAGAATGACACATGGGCACTTTTTACATCTTTACAAAAAAAGCAAAAAACATGAACAGTTCAGGCAACAAGACCACAGAAGAGCAAGTTAACAACCTTTTTTTAAATCTATATCTTTAAATATGAGGGATCCATACAAAACACTTACGTAATAAAATACCCATGTTATCAAATAATTTCACAAGTAATACACTGAAGCTGTAGGCAGGATGTACCGTCAGAATTTGGCACTAAATTCCACTCATCTTGTTTTTTTCTTTATAAGAAAAAAAATCACATTTTGCTGAACAACATAACACATCTAAATATTGTTTCCCACGATAGAAATAAAAAATAATCATAATAATGACATTGATGCTTCACAAGCTGACATTGTAACTCGTTAAATGTTTATATAGCTAATTACCCAACAAGAAATTTAGCAAATAGGGACTCTTAAAAACAAAAACAAAACAAAACAAAAAAACAAAAAAAACAAAAAAAAAAACAAAAAAAAAAACAAGAAAAAAACAATTGAAAGAAAAAGAAAAACAATTATACTGTAGTAGCAATTGTACTCTGATAGGCTTTGTCTATGTTCAAGTAAACTGATTTTTAGTCTTCTCTTTAAAAACATGAGACAAATAAGACTATTAGACTTGTGATGAAACCACGACTTAATCCACGAAAAGCACCGACGGAAACGCGGGTCACACAAACTCTGTTTTTTTTTTCCTCTATACATTTAAACAGTATAAAATATAGGTCATTTCATGTGCATTTATACCACGGATTGTCTAACTGTAGGTCAGTTCAGCAAAAGGTGTGACATGTAGGTAGCATTTCCCCCAAACAGGGCACTCTTTTTTATTGTTTTTTTATACCTTTACTACTCTAGAAAAAGTGGTTTTATATAGACTTTAATGAGAAACCAAGCCACTTAAAATGGCCTTATCAAAAAACTTTACACTGCCTGAAAAATGTAAAAACCACAAGCGAGCTCTGAGAGACTCTAATATCAATCGGACAGTTTTTTATTCAAAACTGCATGGAAGTAGTCTATTTCTCATAGAAACCGGCATGGTGTTCTTACTGTTGGCCTCATATTGCGAGATGCGCCAACAGTAAGTCCCAAAGCCAATCCCTGTATTGTACTTTCAAGTTTACGTTAAATGAATAAAAGAAGAAAAAAAAGAAACTCAAAACATAAAGAGTGGAAAATATTGAGCTAACAAACAGAAGTCAAACACAAATTATTATAATTCTTTTGCCACAGGTTTTTTAAAATGTATTTATTTAATATTAATTTTTTAAATTTCTTAAAATGATGCTTCTGGTTATGGTATTAAATATACTCTACCTATTTGTGTGAATGTAGCTTTTTCACATTTTTTTCCTTCCTTCTTTCCCCATCCCTCCCCCACCCGTTATTCCAAGAACAAAGAAAGTAAAGAAAATAAAAACAATTAAAAGGAATAAAAATAAGCTCAAAATGAGGTAACATGCAAGAAAGAAATAACAAATAAAAATAGTAAAATAAAATAACAAAATAAAAAAAGATCAAGCTAAGATCAAAAGTTGAGAGATCAGTAGGAGGAGACCAGGTTATGATCAGGAGAACTCAGAAAGACATCGGAAACAATGACGAGACGATGAGACTTTTTTTTTTTTTTTTTTTTTTTTTTTTTACGCCACGTAGACATGCTAGGCAAACGATGAGCAAAGAGTCATGGAGATGAGTTCTAGGGAAGAAAACGGGAGAGGAGAGTTACACACACAGCTCTGGCACACAACTACAGCATTAAAACCATGAGAACAACGTAATGACAAACAACAACGTCAACAACAAGAACAACAACGACGACAACAACAACAGCGCTACTGACCAGCTGTGCACCAACAGAACTATTCTCCGTAGAGGATTTTTTTTTTGCATTTTCTCTTTTTAAATTAATTTTAACACATATTTAATCAAATGGGTAAACATGTACGTAACACGCACACACTCAAACATACACTCACACACAAATAGCACCCAAAAGTATCCATCAATGACTAGTCTCCTGTTTGAGACAGTGAGATGGATCATGATTTTTGGGGAGAAAATAAATAAATACTCCGATATATATATATATATATATATTTTTTTTTTTTTTGTAACGCACAAACGAAACAAAACACCAGACGAAGCTAAATGAAACAGAAGGAAAAGAGCGAAAAAGATTGCACATATGAAGTGCCACTACTCATGGTGGGGGGCAGGATGGTGGGCAGAGTGTAATGTGAGGGGGAGAAAGAGAGTGAGAAGAAGAGAGCTAGGACATAGGGCTTCACAATTTACAAATTGATACTGCAATTTTGGACTCTACAGTTGGTTAAATATAAAAGGCTGTTAGTGGTATTTCTGCTGCATTGTAATAAAATATGTTGAGGTTTAAAACCAAAATTAGTCTATGCAGTCTTCCATCTCCATGCTTTAAGATCAATCCCTGCTTCAAGGACAGAAGTTCAATCCTGACAGACAGTCACCTGACAGATATTAAGGCGTTTCTCCAGGCTGTGATATACAGTAACTACACGTTAAACCAAAATGTACAAATTGAATATATTTGAATGCCAATTAATTATTGATACTCAAAACTACTATTTGTGACAATCAAGCAGCCCCATGAGACAAATGTGACTCGAGACATGACAGATGAAAGAAAGGGAGAAAGAGAAAGTGAAAGAAGGAGGGAGGAAGGTAAATGGGAAGAGAGAGAGGGGGAAAGGGGGTGATTCTGTGTTCTCTTCACACAACAGGTTGTGTGGCTTCAGAAGACTGAACAAGGCTCCAAATAGTGAGAGCACGTCTTTAGGAACCCAATAACTTAACCATAATAAATAAAGTCTTTTACTTCAGAGGCAGTAGAAATTCTGTATAAAAATAGAACTGCTTTTTTTACAAATAAAATTTACAGGCCTGTGGCTTTCTGTACGTTGATTTT
Organism: Crenuchus spilurus; assembly: GCA_036984385.1. Taxonomy (NCBI): domain Eukaryota; kingdom Metazoa; phylum Chordata; class Actinopteri; order Characiformes; family Crenuchidae; genus Crenuchus; species Crenuchus spilurus. The sequence goes on from BRDA01026761.1 coordinate 10,854, forward strand.
TTTTCTTTCAATAAACATCAAGTATTTTCAGTTTTACCCACCCCACCCCAAAACTTAGAACGCTTTATTAGTTTATATTTTAGCCATCAACAGATCAAAATCTCTCTTATTTTTTTAAATGCTCTACACAAAAACGCTCTGTGTGACAAAAAGCACAATGCTCTGACTCATATATATATATTTGAACTGAGGAACTAATTTTGGCAAATTAAAAATCCTGTCTAACAGAGAAAGAAAAAATAAAATACCAACAAAAAAAGTTTAATGACAGGTGTTTGTGGAGAGTCTGTTTTGGCAGTTTTTGCCATTCGACTACAGAGAGGCCACAGCGGGTTTAACCCTTTTCTCACTGGTGCCGGTGGGCCGAGGGGTCAAAGAAGCAGCGGAGCCCGAAGCCGACACCAGAGGTCAAAAGGCAAGAAAACAAAATAAAAAAAAGATTTAACGTGCATATTGGTGCTTTTGCTCAGGTCTGACCCATTCCTACGTGTTCTCACAAGCCTCAAGTTCACAAAGAGAAACTAATCGTAGTTTAGAGATCTTTCCTTTCTGCTGTTGTTGTCGTCATCATTAAATGAAATTGATAGGCATCATATAAATAGTTACTTAAAAAAACAAATAAATTAAATAGTTTACACAACTCAAAATAATAATAAAAACTAGCAAGAGTAGCTATTCATTCATCGCAAGTCATACAAAATAATGGCAAAAATGGAAGCGTTCATGTGAAAAATAGAAACAAAATAATAATACTGCCATCAAAAAAGAAAAAAGAAAAAAAGCATAAAAAGAACATTTGGGGAAAGTGGCTCCCTCTAGTGGTGAAAGGGTGAAACTCCCCCTGTGTTCCCCCCTTCCCTCCCGGGGTCCCAATGTGGTTGCCGTGGCAGCGGTGGGGACTTACCCTAGCAGTGTAAAGAGAGAGAGGACAGGCCCTAGCTCTAAGATCAGTAGGGCTTGCTGTCATTCTTGGAGCGCTTCAACTGCACTTTCAGGCGCTTCATTCCAATCTGAAAACCGTTCATCGCCTGAATGGCAGCCTGCGCTGACACAGGATTGTCATAACTGACGAAACCTGAGAGAAGAATAGAAAATACATATATGTAATTTTATGTTTTTATTTTTTAAATATATGTGCATATTACATTTTTAAAGTAGAACAAATAAGTAAAACTGTCATGTAAGTTCACCTCTACGCCTCAATATTTCTATTTTATTTTATTTTCAATAAAAGAAAATTAAATAAAACCAGATCAGCCAACAGATTGGTCAGGTTCATCTTGCAAACATTTGTAGTTTGGAGGGAGGATACTTTACTTTCATTTTTCAAAAAAACATTTGGGGTTGAAACCCCTAATGATGCGCCCAGGCATCGTGCACTTACAAGTGACACATATCAGGCAGGATCGTTTGCTCACCCTCTCTGTTTGTTTTGCCAGATACCAGAACACATGTCCCATACAAAAACTGACACCCATTTGATTTCTATCACTAAAAAATTCAAGAGAGTACCAGCAGAAATTACAAATTAGGAACAATACTTTACTCTGAGCTGCTAAGAGCTTAATAAATGTCTACTGCATGTACGTGTGTGTGTGTGTGTGTGTGTGTGTGTGTACTCCATACCGAAGCACTTGCTCAGATTGGTCTGTTTGTCAATGAAGACTTTGGCCGACACTACATTTCCAAAAGGCATGAACATCTGCAGAATGTCCTGGTCCCCAAACTCCTGCGGCAGGTGATAGATGAAAAGGTTGGCCCCTTCTGGTCCTGCACACACACGCACACATACAGACATTTATTTTTAAGTTTTCACTGCTTTGATTTTGCCCTAGGCCATAAAATAAGATTAAAAATCCAACCCCCAGGGCAGATGACGATGTATACATGAATGAATGGGGTCCTTTTCCGTTTGTATATTTGTCTATCCATGTGTGTGATTGTACATCTGTGTGTGAACAATGTTCACAGGATGACATGGAAATCTGTGAATTCGAAGGGTTTTCACACCTGCTCTACTTAGTCCAGTTACATTGGTTCGTGGTTCGTTTTCCCATTCATTTGGGCAGGTTTGAAAGCAGTAATTATCAACATCAACACTGAGAAACTTCAATGGATGTGGTCTCTTTCTGGTCCCAAGCTCGACTCTGAAGAGGTTAGTTTGGGGTGAGAATGTGATATGACATCGATCCGACCCAAAAGACATTTAACATATCACACTTATTGAACATGTCTTCAGTTTAGCATGTTCTTGTACACAGTAATAGAATATTCTGAGCACCCCTTGGATTGCAACAAACGTGGCCTGGGACTTCACAGAAGAAATGTGACCATTCAGTTTTGACTGAGGTGCAAAAGGGCCTGACAATAGGGTACCAGACGAAGGGTAATGTATTCCACCATGCCATTATTTATTTAACAAAAATGATGTCACCAAACATGGTGCTGTGCATTATGGCCAAACATCTCCACCTTGGTCTCATCTCTTCAATATATTGTTCTAGATCTTGTGGTTTGTTCAGATGTAACTTTGCATTCTTAAGTGGTGCTGCCATGTTCTTTTTAGAAAGAAGAGGCTTTCTCCTGACAACCCTTCCAAGCAAGTCAAACTTGTTCAGTCTTTTCTAATTGTAACTTAAACATTTAGCATGCTAACTGAGGCCTTTAGAGCCTGAGATGTAGCTCTTGGGTTTTTTGCAATTTGAGCATTGCACACTCTGACCTTGGGGTGAATTTGCTGGGATATGGGGATGGCATATAATGATGATACTCATGTAGACGTTGTATTCATGTGAAATAAAGTCGTCATTTATTCATTAGTTAACAATAACCTTAATTAATAAAGTCTTGTGTTAGCACTTAATGAAGGTCTAAATATCAATGATGGTATTGATAAATGAAGGTAACAGATAAAAATGGCTGTTAAACAGTTGGCAGATTGTCTCGTAGATCATTCCCCAAACTGTTTAAACATTTAGTAATGTTAATGAGTCTTAAGTACTGTTATTTGTTACCCTTATTGTGAAGTTTGACCATTTTAGACATTACTGGTTCTCGACATCAGTAAAAAATTTATTTACAATGGCAATGAATGCCATTTACAGCTGATGGTGGAAGTCTTGTTAAATTGTATTAGAACAGTTCATTTTAAACCATTCTGATTGAATGCACTATTATGAGTTGAGATATGTTAAGTCAGGGCCTGAAATTCATTTTTCAAAATGGGGGGTAATTCCCCCCTTAAATGTGTCACATAAGGGGGATTTCTACATTTTGGGGGGGATACTACTGGTGAGCTTAACTGCAGGTCTTACCTTGTCCTTTTGAGAGTTTTGTTGCCTTGCTTCAACTTAAGATTTTAGCTGAACTATATGCATTTTTAGCTGAATCAGCTTCGCGCTTTCTTTTCAGTGCTGCTGTATGAGAAACACTAGCCGAGTGGCGACTTAAAGTCGACGTTTTGTAGTATCGTACATTTTACAAATCGAGCAGCTCATTTTACCGCTATTAAGTTTGAGCCAAGGATATATTCTTGGCCAAATGGCTTGAAGCTTATCTTTGGACTGCTGCTTTAGTTTGGTACCGTCACCTGTCTGTGAATCCTGAGGATTAGTTTTGTTAACGTCACCGGCACTGATGTTTGCGCTTGTCCATGCGGGTACCCCCCCCCCCCTCAGAAAATCCCCTATGAAGAAGCTACAATAAAATGCTCTTAATTGTAACTTCTACACACCTAAACAAGACAACAAAATCAGTTTCATGTTTATCAGGCTTTATAGTCTATAGAGGGGAGTGTAATTTCGGCAAGTGTTATGTTAGCATTGCCGAAATCATTATATTAAATGCTTTTGAGGATAACATCTATACAGCTAGTCATTTGACATATGTGGGGTTTTACACCCCACTTAAACATAATCCTGTGTGGAGCCTACAGGTAAATCAATTAATACTAACATAGAAAAACAGGACACTTAAACAAGCAAAAAATGTTGTTTTGAACACTGGTCCACTGGTCAGCCAGCACCACATCAAAAACCTGCAAGAAGCCTATTTTTCATTTAATTATACCAAAATATGCACCATTATCTCCACTGATTTTATTAAACTAGGGATTTGAGCATTTAATCTATAGACTAAGATATTTCACCAACCAAAGCTTAAACATTGTCTCTAAATATGAACTGTGATTATTCAGCTTGTTGTTTTTGCAGTGCAGGTCTCTATGGTCAGGTTGTCACTATGATTGTATATATGGTGTGTAACCCAACTCTGTACACAGTAAATGTGCCAGTGTTAAATCAACACTATTAGAGTTAAATTAACACTGAGAGTGTTACATTTTGACTCTAATAGTGTTGATTTAACACTGGCAGATTTATTCAACTCTGGGTCAGAGAACATTAAAATAGCGTACAATGTCATTATTTCTTGTGAAAAGATGCGAGTCACTGAATTTAGACCAATAACAGGAGATGATGTTAGGAGCTGTAGCAGAATCTTCGTTGTGTCTTTTATTTTAACAATGTTCTAATAATATGGATTTATTTAGGACTTTCGTTTGTTAAATATAACACAACCAGTGTTTTATGAGATGTTCTGTTGTTTTTTCTGAAAGTAATGCTAATAAAAATAGCTATTTAAATACAGAAACAACAGAACCAGCAAGTGCGATGTGTTCTGCGTACTGCTGTGTGATGCGTGTACAAGTGAGTCGGATTCGGGCGGGGAGTCAGAATTTGCACAACACCGGTGCTATATTTTGAGCGGGTTCAATTTCAGATGATGGAGATTTACGTTATAGCCAGCGCTCCATGTTTGCATGCCACAAGTTCTTATCAGTGACAGTGTTGGTGCTGAAAGTTGACTGAGAGAAATGCCTCTAAAGCAGTAGGTTCTCGTAGCTCTGTAGACAGAGGAAGAGTGAGCTCGCCGAGTGCAGAGTTTTGTGTGCATCACTGTTTGGTAGTAACATGCATAAAGAACAGATATGGAAATAATAATGCTTATGATAAGAGGTACATTCATTTCATCTGCTTGGCTGTGGGTGACCACAGGCAATAAAGCAGCCAGGGGTGCTCTGAAAGAGTTAGTATTGATGACTCTGAATAGGGCAGGGATGTAGAATATGAGGCTGGGCCACTGCTGTAGAGTGATAATGTCGCTGTCCTCTCAGCTGGCAAAACTATGCCACAGCACCGATGTATAGGTGTGGGTGCATACTCTAGCTTACCCTCTTTCTGGCTGCCAGCGGCGCTCTGCTGCTGCAGTAGAGACTGGCTGTATAGGGTTGGCAGGGCTGCTGCTGCATACTGCTGGATCCCTGAGTAAGCCTGGGTGAGAGCGTCCATGGGCCCAGCCGAGCCGTTACTGAGCGCAGTGCTGCCCAAACCTCCGTTCAGGGCAGCCATACCTGAGAGCATGTGAGCAACTTTACATAAAACCCAACAATAAAGAAAAAAGAAGTGCACTTACTCGTTAGCGCTTGGGACTGGGGGAGTGTGTTTTTTTTTCTACATCACAGTACGACAAACAAAAACATGGAAACACAGACATGGACACAGTACACACAAAGTAGATGTAAAAGATACATTTAGAAAGAAAAACAGATTTACAAACTAAAGTACAAAACGGACAGTGTTTTAGAAGACAGTTCAACAACATACAACATTAACAAGTCACTACCAACGGTTAAGATCACAAGTCCACCGTTAATACATTACATATACACAGTTATACACACACAGACAGACAGAAGATAAATACCATTTATTGCACATAACAGTGTAAGCGAGTGGAAAGCGTGGCCAACACATGCAAACTACTTTACAGCAGCAGCAGCAGCACATCACACTCACAACAAGCTTTAACAACCCACCCTGCATTACAGCCTTTATATGTTAATCCTTATATACACTCTTCAAGACAATGTCCAAAATAATACAGCTCATTGTTCATAACTATAACGTCCAGTAAATGTCCACTTTTCCTGGATGTTACACTTTAGAAAATAGTCATAAAGTTATATCCTACTCACTAAGCCATTTTACATTTTCCCATTTCTTACATAATCATGTTAAACACATAAGCCAAATTTACTGTTCATGACGCAGTCATCAACCATAAGGAGTACTGACATGTTTAGTAAGAGAAAAAGCTCCAAAATAGATAATACAAGTATATAAATCTTTCTCAGTTCACTATATAAATTAATCCATTTGCATGGATAATTAAAAATATAAGTTTTAACTAAAAGCAAATGGGGTCCACCTGTTTTTTTTTCATGTGCTTTTTTTATTAGAGCTAAACCTTTACAACTCTTTCAAAGTAAACTTTTGCACATGTTTATCTTGACATCATTATATCCAGATTCAGTATAACCTCAGCTGTAAGAGATGTCACACAATTAACCCTCTTCTAAAGTAAGAGCTTACAACCAAACTACCAGCTCCAAAAAGCCTACCAAAAAAACCCTCAAAATGCTGTCTGCATTAGCAGCAAAGATTGCAGATTAGAAACAAATCTTAATATAGAACAACAGTGCAAGCAATGCAGTAAACAGCAGAAAAAAATGTTTCTACAACAAAAGAAAATTGTCTGCTTTGACAAACTAGCCCAGTGTCTCTAGTTTTACAATAAAAAAATCTGTAACTCGTTCAATCAGGGAATTACAAAGCAAGGGTGCTTCAAAGACATTTCTGCTAAAGGAATCTTCTAAAATCGACCTACATTAACAAATGTACTGGCATGCCTTTTATCTATCTTTGTATGATCTTTCAGATCCAGTACACCTTGTAAAAAAAAACGCCTAAATGTGACTTTTCAGTGTGCTCCAATTAATTTACATCTACAGTATATATATGAACAACATATATCTATAGTCATAGGAAAACATTAAAATTTTGACATGGGTACAGGGTACTCCTTGGATTGCTTGAATGTACAGTAGGTGTGGCTGATTTAAATTATGGTTAAACTAGCAATATTCATATACCAAAAGTCAAAGGCAGTCATATTAATTTACATAATCAGTCATATAACAAATAACTTTTGCACTCAGTTTCCATAATGACAAGCCTGAGCCTGCATTTCCGACTTTTTCCATTTGTATTGATGTCAGATAATGACAAAAACAAGACTATATGCACACATGTAACTTTTCATCAAATAATTACAGTGTGGTTAATGAAGCTCAAACATTTTTAAAATAAATAATTTCTATGCTCACTCATTTCCATTCAGGTCCAGTGTGTAAACCAATTTGTTCTGTCTACTATGTACAAGATCCAAGGGAGGTCTAATCGTGTGAGTGTGTGTGCACATAACGACTGATTCATGCATATTTACTGACTGGCCTTTTGGCTTGACGGCCTGCAAACAATAAATGATGAGCGGGGTGCTTAGACTGCAGCTTCCTCATTTATTCTGCAATAATTACAATACTGACCTTTAGTATTCAATTAAACTATACAGCCTCTTAAATGAGCTATGTGTGTGTGTTTGTGTGTGTGTGTGTGTGTGTGTGTGTGTGTGTGTGTGTGTGTGTGTGTGTGTGTGTAAGAAAGTCATTTGAATGAATGTAAAATGGATGATGTTCTATTTGAGAGAGCCTGATTTATAAAACTAGAAACCTGGACAAAAGGTCATTTCGGAGAGATGGAGACATCAGAATCAGGTCATTCACACAAAAACATACACATATGCACGCACAAAAGCAATAAAAGAGTGTCACAATATATCCCATTTAAATGGATATTAAATTACACAATTACACCTCATTTTACCAATTCCTGCCTTTCTACCCCTTCATAAGGATAAACACTAATAACTGTATTAAAATCAGTTAAAGCAATAACAGAAATGTTTCTGCTGCACGTACCAAAGAAAGTACACTGCAAAGAGTAGGTGACATTTCCAACACCTGTAGCAAACTGTAAAGGACAACAGAACTACAATAATGACAAAGAATGACTGTGGACTCAGTCAGCTTGTTCTCCCATACTGCATTTAGGGTTGAATCCGTGTTTGGTCAATTTAGAAGTCTTTGGTTTGTATTGTGTTCAAACTACACCAGCATTCATTTAGAAACAGACCAAGACTGACCTGTTCAGTCATTATTTGGTGTGCACCAGGGTTCTGAATGTAGCAATCTCACTTAGGATAATGCACTGACAGAGAAATCATACCTTTTTTTAATCAAACCAAAGCTGACAAGTCAGAACACACCCTAATCACACTAAGCTTGGTAATCACAGTAACACAGTAATCACACTGAGCTTGGTTGCGGCACATCTGTGTTTAACCTTTTCTCACTGCTTTCTGTCACACAAACTACAGGATTCAGAATTTGGACATAATGCAGCACGCAAATCAGATCAATCACAAACTGTGAAAGGTGCAGATTCTGCTGGGATTTCACATTCAGATTCAGTACACAGTCCTCGTTGTTAGGTTAATGGTGTAAACAAACGTCGCTCGAGAGTTTGGCAGTATGGTAGCTACAGTAGATGTCTGATTGTTGATGACAAGACAGCAAAAGCTCAAGCTATCAAATGAAGTTTCTTTGAACATAAAATAAGGCTTTGACACGTGACTTTGAGTCTCATATGTATTATGTGGAGACAGTATCTAACAAGGCATGAGCTGCAGGGTTTGTGAGCAAAATCTTTGCTTTATAGTATCAACCGTCTGGCAATTAAAATGGTCATGATACCCCTCGTCAGTCAGACTACAAGAATACTGTCAATTTCAAATTGGTCCATGTTGTAAAAGACATTGGGAATCCAAAGTTCTAGAGAACACACACACGTTCTGGTACTAAAGCAAGACATCGTTTCTGTTCCACAAGCCATGAAATACAAGGCTGGACACCAACACACAAAAGCTCACAACAGCAGTACAAGTTTACAGAAAAACAAGAGAGCGATGGATTAGCGGAGTGCCTGGCGCGTGAATGCGTGTGTGGAGACAGGGCAAAGAGGAGTTTGCTGCACGTTCACACACACTGATGCCAGGAAAAAATACATTTCTAATCGTGTTCAGGGAATGAATGAAAATCCAGTTCATGAGTCAAATATCGAACAAAATGAAGCTGAACTGTCATGAATTGGAATCTGATTCATTTTCTGAACTGCACAAAATCAAAAACATAAAAAAACACATACACATACACACACAGAGACAAGGTGGAAAGTAAAAAATTATAGCTCCTCTTTTTTACATTTTCCATGTAGCAGATTTTGAAAAAATAAGAAATAATTTTACTTGACTATAGTTCTATCAAATTACTCAACCTTGCTCCTGTTATTTATAATAAATCATTTTACCAGCCATGCTCTGCTCACACTCTTGTTGAAAGAAAACAAGCTCATGTTGGTGCCTAAATTAATATTTATGGTAAACTATTGGTAAACCACATCAGGTAGACAGTAAACATAGTGAAATCATTACACCTTCTTTTGTAACTTTTTTTTATGTAAAGTAACAAAGCAATTACTTTTAAGTCATTTTTCAGTGTCAACATACTCATACTGAGTAATGTTGTGTATTAATACTTTTGGTTGTAGCAGTGTTTTTCCTAAGGCTTAGTATTCTTTCCACCCCAGCAGACTACAGATAGACGAACACACACGCACACACACACACACACACACACACACACACACACACACACACACACAGATACACACACACACACACTAACTACACAAACAGCAAACTCCCATCAGACCCAGAGAGATGCCCATCTTAATTCTGTTCATTTAAGTTTGTCACTGCTTGTGCATGGGAATGCATGTTGTTGCCTTCATGTGCTGTCGGAATTATTACAAACACTAACCTGGCATGAAATTTGAAACTGAACATTTCTTAAAATGTTTTAAAGAAACACTTCAAGATATCTACATTTCTGACTTTCATAATATGATAATTTAACTACCGTATTTTCCAGACTATAAGTCGCGGTTTTTTTCATAGTTTGGCCGGGGGTGCGACTTATACTCTGTAGCGACTTATGTGTGAAATTATTACCGTAATACATTATTACCGGTATATCATTTTACATGTTATTTTCACACTAAACCGCAAGAGGGCGCTCTAGGCCCGTGTTGCAACTGAGGATGAGTCTGATGTAAGCGACGTAGAAGAGGAAGCACCGCATCTTCTACCTCCGGAGTTAGTGGAGTTGTTTAAAAGTGACACCGAGGATGAAGATTTCATTGGATTTTAGTTATTTGGAGTTACATGGATGGTTTAGTAAACGTTTTAGCATATTATATATGCTATGTTTTTCTGATTAAATCTTAATATGTTATGTTAACATACCAGGCACGTTCTCAGTTGTGTCAGTAATGTAAGCATACTGTTCAATTATTCAGCCTGTTGTTGCCTCTATTCTATTTTTATTTTAAATTACTTTTCAAAATGACATGTCTGTGCTTGGTGTTAGACTTTATGAAATAAATTTCCTCCAAAAATGCGACTTATACTTCAGTGCGACTTATATATGTTTTTTTCTTCTTTATTATGCATTTTATGGCTGGTGCGACTTGTACGTACTTATAGTCTGGAAAATACGGTAGTTTATTTAAGCTTTCATTTTGAAAATTCAGCTTAAAATACATCTATAACCTTTGGTTGCATTATGTACAAACAGCTCTGGAAAAAAAAATGAAGAGTTTACTCCAAATGTACTTCCCAATCTTCAGATCTGAACCCCACTGAAAACCTCTGGAAGGTGATAAAGAGGAAAATGGATGGTCTACAAACCATCAAATAAAGCTGAGCTGCTTGAAATGGTAATTTTAAAAAATAGTGAAGAGCATGAACAAAATAATGTTTTTCCAACAAATATTGATTTCTGAACTTAAAACATTAGCATTGTTACAACAGTAGTGTTGTTGCAAAAAAAAAAAAAACTAGTTTTCTTTGCATTATTTAAGCTCAGAAGACAGCTTTGGGCACAAATTCTCACAGCCTAGTGTGTTCACTAGTGTGTGTGTGTTTCACTGCACGAATGGGCTAAATGCGGAGGTCAAATTCCGTTGTGTGAAAAATCACATTGGCTAAATTGGTTGATCTTAATCTTAATCTTAACTTTTACTTTTGTCCTTTTTATTTGTAGACAGAGGCTAATATATAGCAACTGTAGTGGACTCATTATTAATTATTTTTCCAGACCTGTTTATACAATGATTGGGTAAACTAACTAGCTAATGTTAGCAATCAAATGCAGTTCACGGATGCATTTTTATTTTAGCCTTGCATGTACTACATGCATGTTGTTCATACAATAAAAAACAAAAGATATACATCCATAAATGTGGCTTTTCACATAATAAAGGCCATTTTATAATATTATTGTATAACAAAAAATTTTGAGTTGCACATTTTTTCTCATATTACAAACCTCACAATAGTAGGTACAAAAGAATGCATATATGTCCACAAAATGAAAAAATCATGTAGCAGCTTTTCTAATTAGTAATAGGGTTATCCGGCAAGCACATGAAAGCATGTTTGTGTGCATAAACTCAGTGGGTGTCTCTCTGAGCATCACACAGCCGGCGTTCTGGAGTGGAATGGGTGAGGCGGATGCAGGGCTATACTCACTGTTGACGCTACCTGCTAGTGCATTAATGTTGTTGAGACCAACGGTGGCCCCGGCCAGCCCCTGCAGAGTCCCCAAAGAGCCCAGTGAACTCATTGCTCCTGCACTAGAGTTAGCAGTGGAACCTGCTGCTGGGAGGGAGAGAGAGAGAGAGAGAGAAAGAAAGAGAGAGAGAGAAAGAGAGAGAGGAGAATAAGGGACAGAGAAAGAAAGATGGGGAAACTATGTTACAGTGCACAGAAAAAATAGCTATGGGTCTGAAATGTTCATATGGACTTTTGAAAAACTCTTGCACTCTTGCATTCATACAAATAAAGTGGAAAAGAGGAGTACAATGCAGAGTTAGGAGGATGGTGGTGTTGAGAAACAGCACATGATCTTGAAAAAGTGAGAAAAAAGTGTATATCACACATGTCAATAGTTTAGAAGCAACAGTAGCTTTGTAAAAAGTAATATTTTGTTTAAATGACAATGGACAGTATTATATTCAATAGAGAAACTGCTGAGTTTGATTGAAACTCAGATTAGATCCACTGATTCCTCCATTGAGATACACCTTCCGCCCAACTTAAAACTCAAACGTTTATGTTAACTTATTACACTTTTTTGAGTTAATTAAACTTGAAGTTCATCCATCTCAATCTTCTTAGTTTAGTCAAAAGTTTCCCACCAACTTTTCATCCCATAATGGCACTAGGCGACATTCCAACAATTGCCCCCACTTATGGACTAAGCTGATCTTCTGATACAGGGATGGGGAATTGAGAGCTGGAATCCAGCAGTTTGTTGATTTCTCTGCTCTGACACAACAATGAAACCTGGTAATCAAATAATGAGCAGGTGTGCTTGAGCAAGGATATCACCAAACTCTGCATGAATATAGCCGTTCAAGACTTTGTCACCCTGTCCTGATATTTCCTGATAATCGGACAAATGCTTTTGTATCACATCGTAATTAAAAACTAGGGATGCACCGATACCGATACCAGCATCGGGTATCTGTCCGATACCACGTGCGTGTACTTGTACTCGTATTCATAAAAGTGCTCCGATACTACAGGATCCGATATCAGCGTGGTGGGAGCTTCGTTTCCTTCTAACAGACAGTATTAGTTTGCGCCACAAAATAAATAAATAAATAAAATTAAAAAATAAAATTAAAAAA
>BRDA01026763.1:10303-15303 GCA_036984385.1 Crenuchus spilurus
CCATACTTCTCAGACGTCCTGGGTTCTGCCCTGAGCTGTATTTTCTCCTCCCATCTGAAGGGCAGCGCCGCTGAGCGCTTCATCCTGGTTCAGTTTGACTTTCAGGAGCTGATAAGCAGAGACAAAGTTCTTCCCGAGCTGTTCCAGGGTCTACAGCTCTACCAGCTGCCCTCAGAAAGTCACCTCCTACTGGCAGAACTCTGCTCAGAGCGGCCGGCAAACTTCAGCACGAGACTGAAAAGGCTCCTCTGGCTCCGGATGGCCTCGAGGAGGCTGACAAAGAGCCTGAAGGGTTTTGTTAAAGGAGGACGGCCACATGCAGAATCAGTCCTGACCCAGGAGGAGAGTCTGGAGGAGGAGAAACTCCCTCTGCATGTTTAACTTTAACCCCTACAGCCTAGCAAACGTACGTTCTACAGTGTTGTCTGGATCAGACTTTTGTATATCAATAGTATTCAAACATCGTAGGGGTGGGCACACCTTGACGCCAGCCACAAACGTTTTTTGAAAGTGAAAGTAAAGTTTTGTTCGTCTGTTTACGTGTTTTATTGTCACAAATGATGAGACTGTGTTTTAAAAAGCTAAGACGAGCACTAACTTTTGGTACATCAGGAGGTAATTCAGAGCTGGAGGGAGAAAAACACTGATATGGCTGATCCAGATGGGAATAACATCACAGAAGAGCTCCTCTAGAAGACAAACCTACCCCAGAACCTCTGTGTACGTTTAATTTCGTCTGAACTGGGTTCAAATCACCACATGAAGGAGAAAAGCCGTGAGTCTCATCCTGTGATTAATTTGTGTGCTGCTATAATTAAAATACGCTCATATTCCAGCGAAACAGAGCAACCTGGAGGCCGAGGCTCCAACACGTCTAATCCCTCCTCCTCTGGATTAAACTGGACTGGATGCAGGTAGTTTAGTGATGAAATGAAGATTCATAGACAAGAATATGTCCAAGTGTCTGACTATAACTGTTGGGCCACATCTGTGCAGTTATTTAACCCATCAGAATGATGTATGTGTATATAAAAACATATGTGTCAATATATATACCTCAATTGATTAGAATATAGTGAAAAAGTCATAAAATTCTAAAGGTTAAACTTTCAAAACTGTCATAAATGTTTATATTCATTACATGCAAATTTTTGTGTATTAGTAGCCAATGAACCCAGCCGTCTGCTCGGACTCTCGCAATCACTTGTAATGTCTCTGACTAGCACTAGGAGGGTGAAGACTAGCACAGGCCTCCTCTGATGTATGTGAAATCAGGCTCCGCCTCTTTTCAACCTGTTGCTGACACAATGTTGCCTGGCAACCAACGCACTTGAAGGTTCCGAGCTCTGATACATCAGCTAACAGACACCTGAGCCAGCAGACATTATTTACTAGTGATGAGGAGGGAGCGCCATCTTGCCACCCAGAGAGAATACGGCCAATTCTGCTCTCTCAGGACTCGGGCTCACAATACAAAGTCCTCTTTTCAGATGAAAGTCAGTTTAGTATTTCATTAGTAAATCAGCTGCTAGAGTCTGGAGAAGAGTGGAGAGACACACAATCCAAGTGTCTGAAGTCCAGTGTGCAGTTTCTGTGATGCTGATGTTGATCCACTGTGTTTAAGTCCAAAGTCAATGTCTACCAGGAGATTTTAGAGCACTTCATGCTTCCATCTGCTGACAAGCTTTATGGAGATGCTGATTTCCTTTTCCAGCAGCTGCCCACAGTGCCAACACTACTACTGACCATCATATTACTGTGACTGATGAGCCAACTCATGAGCTATAAGCCAAACTGATCAACATTAAAACAACAAAAGGCTGAAATATCACTTTACATGTAATGAATATAAAATGACAGTTTAGCTTTTTGCATGAAATGAACAAAAACTTTTTCACCATTTTCTAATATGTTGATGTATGACTGTATATGTCAGTCTGTTTAACTGTAAGTTGGAAAATAGTAATTTATAGATGATTTATGCCTATTTTTGTACACATATTAGTGGACCTCAGGACATAAAATATAGCAAAACAATGTAAGAAATAGACCCTATAACCTCAGGAACTTGTCTGTTATTGTATTTTGGAGCTGCACTGTGCAGGGGGTCCTAATTTAGTCTGACTCTCACTGGCCTAATAGTACTAACATTTATTATTTCTACCTTTGGGTAAAATGACTATATTTTTGTATTGTGAGCTTTAACTGCACTGTTTAAGATGAAACAGAGAAACAAGCACTTTTGCTGAGAGTTACTCAGATGTAATCAGTGTACATGTAAATATTACAAGGACACATTTTACAGCATTTTAAGTGAAAATAAGATGTAATTTCTCTTCGACAGGAAATGAAAAATATTTCTTACATGTTTTAGTGCACTATTTTTATTTATGTTCTGAATTTAACACATTGGGGAAAATATACAATAGTTAATGTGCCATAATGTTTACACACCAAAAATGTTAAATGTCATTAGTATATAGTAAGTAAGCATTAAAATGTGCAGGTTATTCTCTGTAGATTTACACTTATTTACACTTAGAATGTCAGTTTAACTGTTGTACTAATTTTTGCACGTTTTCTTTAACACATCTGCCAGTTATCTGCATTAAGTTGTATGATTATCTGGAATAAGCCAGTTTATGTGCATGTAATTGCAAAAAGTTGAATTTTTTAGTTCTGTTTCTTGAATAAATGTGTAATTAATGAACAGTGAACCGGACTTGTTTAAACATCACTAATTGTTTCATTTAAACATATCCCTACGGTGGCCGAGAAGACCCAACGCGCTGCAGATTCACAAACGCGCTGCACGTAAAGAAAACACTTTTATCAAAACGACAACATTGGTACTACATTTCACAAACATGCTGCAGATTCACAAAACAAGTGCAAGTTCACAAACGCGCTGCAAAACCTTTCACAACACAACGGAAGTTTCGGGAGGACATTAAAGGATGTGGGACGTGGCTTCTCGGCCACTATTTGTTTTCACACCCGTTTTCAGGTGGTAACGTTGCGCGCCGTCACACGTGTCTTAGTTTGGTTTGAGTGTATTCAACACGAAACAAAGCCAGAATGAACGACAAACCCATGGGTGAGTGACAAACGTGTGGGTATATGCTTTGTTTTCGAAAAATTAGCAGGGAGTCAGGTGTACAAGCCAACAAAAGCTGGGTGGATGAATGATAATTGGGACAAAATTACCCCAAATAAAGTTGATGATAAACAAACTGTATGATAACCAGGGCAAACAATAACCTAAGTTCCACTGTAATTGTAAGCTTTTTTAGTATATAAAACTTTTCCTTCTAATTTGCTCTTATCTATGTTTTTAAATGTTTCCACTGAATCTTCTAATATTAGAAAGTCTATCTAAAGCATCTGCAGCTCTGTGTTTTCCACTGTGTTACTTTTTTGGCAGTCATGGTTCATCTTTAAAGTTTGAAAACTGCAAACCTGGCAACCCTGAAACCACGTCACCAGCGTGACTGTAGATACACTTGTGATGTCTGGACCATAGACATTATATACTTTATATATAACCCAGCCGCATTGACTGGGTTGGCCCGCTGATGTAACGTAACTGTGTGTCCGCCATATTTGAGGAGGGAAAGCTGCGCTGTGAACTAATAAAGTGAATGGACTGAACTTCATAAATCGCCTTTCTACAAAGTTATTTAAGCTAGTGCATTCATTCACACATTCAAATGTGCACTAATATACACTGGGGAACGTTTAGGCACAAACAAATTATTTTGTTTTCAAAATGTTAGAATGGCCAAATATGATCAAAAACAATTCGTCAGTCTTACCTGTGAAAGGTTACCATGTGATCCCGTTTTGACTGTAAAATGTAAAAAAACTCGACGCAGCACCAGAGTGCAGCATCTCATGTTATTTTGGTCGCTTTTGCCCCCTCCAATATGGCGGCGACGTTGACATACGAGTCCGCGCTAAAACCCCTGAACCCGGTAAAATTTTACCACAGTCCCACAGCCACCCCGTTGAATAAGGCGATTAGCTCCCTATTGATACGCTAAGTACATTCCATTGTGGTGCCGGCTGGGCGAGGGCTGTGCTATTTTACATAAAATAAACACTAATAGCTCTCTGCTCTGTGACAAGGAGGAGGGGGGACTCCAAAAATTCCTCGGCCTCTGAAAATGTTTCTGTAGATCTAGTTAATGCGACGTCTATGTGTATAATGTCTATGGTCTGGACTGGTAAATAACAGTGTGAACTCAGCAGATGTCTGAACATCTAACTCACCACCACTGTCACGGAGAAGGAGCCACCACCCAAATAATGGGTTATGTGGGGGTCTTGAGCATTGAAGAACAGGGTGAACAAAGTACACAGAGAAACAGATGGACTACAGTCTGTAACTGTAGAACTACATGGTCAGTGGAGCTAAAATGAGCAATAAGTGCAGATACAGTGTATGTGTACCTAATGTAATGGCCACTGTATGTTTATGCTGTTCTTCGCTGGTGTATTGACTATGTACTGCCTCTAGCGGTTGATGATAGAACTGCAGTGAGTACAGGACTCTAGCTCCGCCCCCGTTATATATAACTGGCTTTTTTCTGGACGTTCCATTGGCTCCGCCCACCGCCCGCTCGGGACAGCCTGGACAGTTAAAGTGATTTGTTGGTGTTTTTGCAGTAAACTGACGGATTAACCCGAGAACAGAGGTGAGGAAACGGTCTGTGTTTAAACGTTATAAGAGCTCTCTGTTCTGCAGGACCTGCTGGGCTATAATTAGACTGAACTAAAAGTCCAAAAGACAGGCTGGGGTGTGAGTGGTCTTGTACTCATATCATTGTGAGGACCCGGGGTCCCCATCCTGTCATAGATGTGTGTGTGTGTGTGTGTATATATATATATATATATATATATATATATATATATATATAATGTTGTTCATTCTGTCAGGCAATACTTTTCATTAATACAGGAAATAATTGAATTAGAGGTATAAAATAGTTTATAATATT
>BRDA01026771.1:0-17409 GCA_036984385.1 Crenuchus spilurus
GTAGAACAGATAGATGGATGGACAGATTGATGGATGCACAGATGGATGGATGGATGGACAGATAGATTAATGCACAGACAGATAGATCGACCGACAGATAGATGGATGGATGGATGGATAGATAA
The DNA here is from genome assembly GCA_036984385.1 of Crenuchus spilurus. Classification (NCBI taxonomy): domain Eukaryota; kingdom Metazoa; phylum Chordata; class Actinopteri; order Characiformes; family Crenuchidae; genus Crenuchus; species Crenuchus spilurus. The sequence goes on from BRDA01026771.1 coordinate 126, forward strand.
TCAAACATACAGGTGGATGGACAGATAAATAGATACTAGATGGATGGATGGATGGATGGGACAGATAGATGCACAGACAGATAGATGGATGGATGGATAGAGATGTGCCTTTTCAGCACGTCCACATTTTTCACACAACACTGAACAGAAGTTAAATAAACAATAATCAGCCGTGGAGCCCCGCTGTCCTGCACGCTGTCCAGATCATTTTCCTAGAAAAACACAAACTTCCCTGTCGTTTTGTCTCTGTGTCTCAGGAGAGTTTAGCAGAATGGCTAAATAAGCTGCGTATAAATAATAACAATGAATAAATCTTCATGCTTTACATTCCAGAAGCTTCCGTTACCCCCCATGTTCAGGAACCAGAGAAACACTCCACAGAACTGAAGCAGCATTGAAGACTTTTCGTTCTTTTATCAGACTGATTAAGACTGGGTGAGAACAGAGGGACAGTGATATTCTGATCGTTATCAAGAACACTGTAACATTTTGTTTATTATGGAATGTTGAATAATTGAATTTATTATTAATAATTATCTCAATAATTCTGCCAAGCAAGCAGGTTCATTAAGATCACTGACCAACAAGAAAGCAGGCCAAATATAGCACATGAGGTGATTGTGATGAATCATTAGACTCTGTATAAGTGCAGATAATCTTTTCTCCTGTGATGACAGAAAGAGGCTAATCAGCACCAGGAACACCTGAGCTCAGGTACCACAGTCTGCATCTGGGCCCTTACATAACCTCAGCACAACTCAGCAACTTTAGATCAGGTGGTGGTGATTATAATGTTGACGGTGACTATGATGAAAACGATGCTGATGACAGTGACGATGATGATGACAGCTATGATGGTGATGTCAATGTGGAAGTTGAGGATGGTGATGATGATAATGAAAATGATGATAATAGTGATGATAGCTATGATGGTGAAGAAGTTGATAATTATGAGGAAAATCATAATGATGAGGATGGCAATAACCATGATGATGGTGAAAGGAGGCAGATGATGATGTTGACATTGATGATGTTTTCAGTGATGGTGGTGATGTTGACAGTGATGATGATGATGGTGATGTTTTCAGTGATGATGGTGATGTTGACAGTGATGATGATGATGGTGATGTTTTCAGTCATGATGTTTTCAGTGATGGTGATGTTGACAGTGATGATTATGATAGTGAAAGGGGGTAATGATGATAATGTTGATGATGATGATGATAGTGAAAGGGGGTAATGATGATGATGTTGATGGCAATGTTGATGTGCACACTGATGCTGACAGTGATTATGATGATGATGGTGATGTTGACAGTGATGATGATGATAATGGTGATGTTTTCAGTGATGATGATGGTGATGTTTTCAGTGATGTTGACAGTGATAATGATGTTTTCATTGATGATGATGATAGGCAAAGGGGGGTAATGATGATGTTGAGAGTGATGATGTTTTCAGTGATGATGATGATAATGGTGATGTTTTCAGTGATGATGATGGTGATGTTGACAGTGATGATGATAATGGTGATGTTTTCAGTGATGATGGTGATGTTTTCAGTGATGATGATGATGTTGACAGTGATAATGATGTTTTCAGTGATGATGATGACAGTGAAATGGGGGTGATGATGGTGATGTTTTCAGTGATGTTGACGGTGATGATGATAATGGTGATGTTTTCAGTGATGATGATTGTGATGTTGATAGTGAAAGGGGGGTAATGATGATGACGGTGACAGTGATGTTGAGAGTGATGATGATAATGGGGACAGTGATGTTGAGAGTGATGGTGATGATGGCGCTGCAGATGTTGACAGTGATAGTGATGATGATGATGGTGATGTTTTCAGTGATGATGATGATGTTTTCAGTGATGATGATGATAGTGAAAGGGGGGTAATGATGTTGATGATGACGACAGTGATGTTGAGAGTGATGGTGATGTTTTCAGTGATGATGATGTTTTCAGTGATGATGATAGTGAAAGGGGGTAATGATGATGACGGTGACAGTGATGTTGAGAGGGATGATGATAATGGGGACAGTGATTTTGAGAGTGATGGTGATGATAATGTTGATGTTTTCAGTGATGTTGACGGTGATGATGATGATAATGGTGATGTTTTCAGTGATGATGATGGTGATGTTGACAGTGAAAGGGGGGCAATGATGATGACGATGACGGGGACAGTGATGTTGAGAGTGATGGCGCTGCTGATGTTGACAGTGACAGTGATAGTGATGATGATGGCAATGGAGATGTTGATAGTGATGATGATAATGTTGATGATGGTGACGGTGATGATGATAGTGAAAGGGGGTAATGATGATGACGTTGATGATGGCGATGTTGATGTGCACACTGATGCTACAGTGATTATGAAGATAATGATGATGTTGAAGTTGACAGTGATGATGATGTTTATGATAGCGAAGGGAGGGGGGTCATAATAATAATGTTGATGATGAGTTCCTCTCTGTCTATTATTTATATATAAATAAATGTACCATGTAAATATCTAAAGACCTACTAGCTCCACTCTGTTCACCCGTCTCCAGACACCTCCAGTCTGAGTGCTGTGTGCAGTAGGCAAACAGATGCCTGCATGTTCTTATAGCGTAACAAGTGAAAAGAGATGTTTCTTAGAGTGTGTTTAGTTCTGGCTCTTCTGTTTGAGTTTCCGCTCCAGATTAAACTCTCAGACAAACTGGGTCAGTCTCTCAGATATTCCCCTGATCTAACTGTGGAGTCTGTCTCATGAAGCAAAACTTTAAACTAATGCTGTAAAAGCTAGCCTGTGGCTAATTAGTCTTTACCTACATCATATTACGCTAATTAGCTCTATGTCTCTGGGGCAGAATGCTAACCAGCAGGACCCCCTGCCATTCACTAGGCTCCGGTCTTCCATGCTATGGTCTGGACAAGCAGCATTAGTAACAGGACCACCTGCATGATCCCGTCGCATCATCCCTCAGCTCATGTTCATCCTTCCCACAGCTCTTCCAAACAATATCTAGTAGCCAATTAAATCACATAGTAATTAGAAAGCAAAGCAGATGCGACTGTACTGCACTGTAACTCTGAAGCTTTAGCATTTCTGTGAACTGACAACTTATTACCTGCAGTGTTTCTGGGTACAGAACTGGGTCACTTTCTTCAGGATAAAAGTCATGTTTTAATGTACTTGGCGCTGTTGGTTTCATATAAGGGTGGCACGGTGGCACATTCATGTCTCAGCACTGATGTCTTGGGTGGAGTTTCCATGTTCACCCCATGTGTGACTGGGTTTCTTCCAGAGTCTCTGGTTTCCTCCCTCAGTCCAAAACCAGGTCAGGTGAATTGGGTATTTTAAATTGCCCTGGTGTGTGTGCCGAGCAATGGATTAGTGCCCTGTCCTGGTGTTTATAAGAGTGTAATGCCCTGCGCCCCGTGAAGGGTTATTGAACTCATGACCCTGACTACACTTAAAAAAATGTTCTTCAAAGGTTCTTTAGTATAGAAAATGGTTCTATATACAATTGCAAGAAAAAGTATGTGAACCCTTTGGGATGACTTGGATTTCTGCATTAATTGGTTATTAAATGTGTTCTGATCTAATACATTAGTCACAACACAGTCTGCTTAAACTAATACTGGACAAACAATAATGTTTTCATGTTTTTGTTGAACACAACATGTAAACATTCCGTTTTTTCAAACATTAAATTTGGATTTAACAACTGTTTGACGCTCCTTTAGCAGCAACAACCTCAACCAAACGTTTCCTGTAGTTACAGATCAGACCTGTGCAACGGACAGGAGGAATTTTGGACCATTCCTCTTCACCAAACTCTTTCATTTTAGCAATATTATTGGGATGTCTATTGTGAATCGCTCTCTATATAAGTTCATGCCACAGCATCTCAATTGGGTTGAGGTCAGGACATTGACTAGGCAACTCCAGAAGGCGTATTTTCTTCTGTTGAAGCCATTGTGTTGTTTATTTACCTCTGTTTTGGGTTGTTGTCCTGTTGCATCACCCATCCTTCAGTTGGTGGACAGATGGTCTTAAGTTTTCCTGCAAAATGTCTCGATAAACTTGGGTACTCATTTTTGTGTTGATGACAGCAATCTGTCCAGGCCCTGAGGCAGCAAAGGAGCCCCAAACCATGATGCTCCCTCCACCATATTTCACAGTTGGGATGAAAGTGCTGATGGTTCTATACAGAACTTTTTTTTGGAAAGGGTTCTATACAGCTCCGAAAAAGGGTTCTGCAATTGTTACAATGTCAAGCTTGTAATAGTAGAAGATCCCTTTTCGGGGCTACATAGAACCATTTTCAAAAGGCTTCATAAAGGACTTCATAAAGAGGACAAAGTGAAGGATAAACTGTATATAACTTTCCATGCCTGTTTTGTGACACCTATGTCGTCCCCCCGTAAAACATGAAGGCCTGTATTTTCCCATAAACCTGCTGCTGGTGGGTCTGTTAAACAGCACTGATACACACACACACACAAAGGAAACTGAGCTGTATGATGGTGCAACAGTGTGTGCATTGCCTCCTGCAGTGCTGTGTTTGTGTGATGGGGTTCTTGCGGCCTAACGACCCCCAACATAGACCACAAGCACCAACGCCATCACTCATGAGTCATTTCCTAATCCTGTTTCTGGGGATTAACTAGCAGCAAGGAAAAGCTTTAGAAATTGTGAAATGGTTCTTCAGAATGATGAACATGTTAGCACGTTGACATTGTAATAGAAGATAAATCATACGTGAACCATTTAAAAAGGAAATGGTTCTCTCCTCAATAGTTTCAAAACTGCCGTAACTCTTTGGTGCGTGAAGCATTCTTCAGAGATGTTGGTCCATGTTGATATTTGATGATAGTTGATGCAGATATCATGTTCCACCACATCTCAAAGGTTCTCTATTGGACTGAGATCTGGTACGGATGGAGAGCATTTGAGTACAACTCGCTGACATGTTCAAGAAACCAGTTTGAGATGATTTGAGCTTTGAGACATGGCTGGAAGTAGACATCAGAAGATGGGTACACTGTGGACAATTCTCCGTTGGCATTTATAGGATGCTCAGGTGGTATTAAGAGGTCCAAAGTCCATGCTATGCTAAATTCTGACCTTACAATCCAAATATCACAGCAGAAATCAAGACCAGACATCTTCTGTGGTCCAGTTTTGGTGTCAGAAGTGGTTCCTGGTGTGGTCGTCTGCTGCTGTAGCTGTTTCAAGGCTTGTGTTCAGAGATGCTCTTCTGCATACCTCAGTTGTAATGAGTGGTTATTTGAGTTACTGTTGCCTTTCTATCAAGTTTGGCCTCTGACCTCTGCAATCAACAAGGCATTTTTGCCCAGACAGCTGTTTTTCACTGCATATTTTCCATTTTTTGAACCGTTCTCTGTAAACCCTTGAGAGGGTTGAGCAAGAACATCTCGGTAGCTCAGCAGTTTCTGAAAAACCCAGACCAGCCCATCTACACAATCATGCCATGGACAGTCAAGTCAATGTAAGCCTAGCGAACGTTCTACCAGGTAGACTTAATGCTGTCACTTGATGTCTCATCCAATTACCAAACACCACCAAGACCCGCCCGTCTTAGTCATTCACAGACCAACGATCCAAGTTTTCCCTCCTTCCATCCCACAAGTCTGGCTCTGTCCGGTTGTCTGGGAGCAGGCTCTGCCCTTGTGTACTTCGCCAGAATATCGCTCTTCCTGGATTTCCGAATGAGCCATTGCCAAGACTTTCTTTAGACCAGGGGTAGGCAACTCCAGTCCTGGAGTGCCGGTTTCCTGCACAGTTTGGTGATCTACCTAATCAAACACACCTGATTCAACTCAGCGGGCAATTAGCATGTTTCAATGTAGTGTCACAGCAGTGACATCACCAAACTGTGCAGGAAACTGGCACTCCAGGACTGGAGTTGCCTACCCCTGCTTTAGACTATGTGCGTGTCACGGTCATCAGGAGGAAGGGCTGGAGGATGCAGATGCAGCGTGGGCCAAAACAAGACTTTATTATCAAAAACACACAAAACTGAAGCCGGGGCAGCGGTGACTAGACATGAGCAGGGGTATCAAAACATGACTAAGGAGGCATAAACTGATGTGGTAGTGACATAGGCTGACAATACATGTTAACAATACAATGACGGACAAGGACTGTGAGACACAAGGGAACCTATATACCAAACATAATCAGACCAGGAATGAGAGGCTAGGGCTGTACAGAGACAAGGAATGTGTAGCCAATGACAAGGCAGGGCATGACGTAATGAGGGCTGAGGCATTAGAACGTAAACAAAGAGCACATGGACAAACAACGAGGCTGTGAGGGGAAGGTCTTACAATGTGCAATTTATGTTCAGCACTCTAATCATCACTGCAGTTGTTTAAAAGATATGTTATATTGAGATCACATTCTCTGGCCTTCTTACCCATTCAAATGTGTTTGACCTTCAGCAAGTTGCCTTGACCATGCCTATATAACTTAACACACTTAGATGCTGCCATGTGATTGGTTAATTAGAAATGTGCAGTAACCAATTAAAGTTGGGAGGGGGGAGTGTGTGTTTAGTTTGTCTTTAGAACTGGAGCTGTGAGGGTAACAAACACTCAATAGAAGTGTTGGGAGTAACACAGTACAAAGTAAAGCGTTACAGTAATGTGATTACTTTTTTGTACCCAAGTAATGTAGAATTAATTGTAATCACATTACAGTTACTGATAAAAAAAAAATGTCTGTCTTCAAGAGAACAATATTAATGTGTGATGTATTAAAACAAATGTAATGTAGAGTTATTGTCTGGGTATTGTAGTCCATCAAACAGTTAACTCTACTTTGTGTAAACTCGGATGTAATTATGCTTTAGATAAAACCAACTTGTTATTTTGCATTTTTGTAGATTAGTTTGGCGTTTATGAACTGTGATGTACTGAGTAGGGCTGAGCCGGATACTTGTTTCAGACGAGTATCCGGTACGAATAAAGCATTTTTGATGAGTACGAGCATGATACGAGTAAAACTCACCAATATCCGTGCTTGTGCTGAAGGAAAATCCTCATTGGGTAACCGACTGTCTTCACAATCTGTGATTGGCCAGTCACACACAGTGCCCGCCCCTCCCTACACAGACACGTCTCTGCAGCCAGTGACTGATCTCTCTGTGCTTGGCTTGACTCTAGCTCACGTTGAACACTTCAGTACTCCATAGGGTTTCTTCAGCTTGCCTCTATTTTGGTTTGTATATTTAAAGTTATTTGGTGAACTGTAAGTAGGTTTCAAGTAAAGAATACATATCAATTTCGGACTTAAAATGATGTACCGATTTAAGCCCCCACCCACTTCTGGTTTAGGCCCCACCCACTCTGGGTGCAGATATGGATACAAATAATTTAGATGGTTGAACACATACAGACATAGATACAGATACAGGTAGTGGTGTACTCACTCATCCCTTGTACTGAGGAATGATATAAGTAATAAGTATTCCCATTACAGTTTTTGAGAAGTAATCAGTAATTTGTAATGGAATACTTTTTTTGAGTAATGATCCTGACCCTGCTCAATAGTCACCTAAACAGCCAAATTGTATCTATAAAGTTACATCTCCAAAACGTCTCCCAGTTTTTCAAACCTTACAGACTAGTGGATGTAGTTTAGGACAAAGTCCGACTTACTGAATGAAAAGAAATGAATAAAACCAGACAAATACTTCAGGTACGATTGGGTTATTTAGGTGACTATTGAGTCCTATTGTTCGCTAGCAATGTTCCACATATCTCAGATGCAGGTTTGGCTGATGGACTGTTACTAATGCTAACTTTTAACTGTAGCTTTTAGTCTAAAACCATCTTTGATGTTAGTCTGCATTAAGAAGTTTTGGTTTAAACTGATGTACCTTTAGTCATCAGTGGTTGGTGGGGTATGAAGTTTTTTTTTCTGGAGCTGTCCGTGGTCACACAAGCGATCCAGCTCATTTCCAGCCATTTAGTGCGATAATGACCACTGAAAATACAAAATAAAATACTTAAAACATTGACAGCATGCTTCACTTCACACAGCTTGTATAAGACTTCTCATGAAGGTATAAAAGTAAATTCACTTCACCTGATTTGCCTCAAACTTCTGTACATACACAGTATATATATAATTACTGCACTCTCCATTTTTCAAGAGATTTAAGCAAACACAGACCGGTGATTAGCTGAAAGCTGCAAACACAAATATGCAAGTCTGTAACCGTCCAGAAACCTGCCTCAGCAGACGCCACGGCACAGGTGTGAACACCATTTCACCGCAACACCCAGGTGTGTTTACAGCAGGTCACTTTATGGCTTTGTTGTAACCCCTTCAATCTTTTCATAACCCCATAGGCATCTTTATTACACACCTCAGACTTCTAGACTATTGCACGTCATGTACTTCTATACAACCTATATATTCTATATCACACCACATGCTTCTGTAATAGCTCATAAACTTCTGTTTTACATCACGTAGACTTGTACATTACTCTATACTTTTACATTACCTAGACTTCTACACTACTCCACAGACTATATTACACACCAATGACATCTACAGTACACTATAGATTTTTATATTACCCCATAGACTTCTATACTGCATACCATTGAATTCTATATTACATACCATAGATGTTATATTACACACCATTGACTTCTGTATTACACACCATAGACATCTATATTACACACTATTGACTTCTATACTGCATACCATTGACTTCTATATTACACATCATAGACTTCTATACTGCATACCATTGACTTCTATATTACATATCATAGATGTATATTTTACACACCATTGACTTCTATATTACATACCATAGATGTTACATTACAGACCATTGACTTCTGTATTACACACCATAGACATCTATATTACACACTAATGACTTCTATACTGCATACCATTGACTTCTATATTACACATCATAGACTTCTATACTGCATACCATTGACTTCTATATTACACATCATAGACTTCTATACTGCATACCATTGACTTCTATATTACATATCATAGATGTTATATTACACAACATTGACTTCTGTATTGCACACAATTGACTTCTGTATTACACACCATAGACATCTATATTACACACTATTGACTTCTGTATTACACACCATAGACATCTATATTACACATCATAGACATCTATACTGCATACCATTGACTTCTATATTACATATCATAGACGTATATTTTACACACCACTGACTTCTACATTACACACCATTGACACCTATATTACACTCTATAGACTTAAATGACCCCATATACTTCTATATTTCACACCATATACTAGGGATGTCCCGATCACGTTTTTTCTGTTCCCGATCTGATCCGAGTCATTAATTTTTTAGTGACTCCCGATACCGAGTCTCAAACCGATACTTCTATTTTCTAGATAAGAACTAGATAATACTCTTCACACAGTGCACACATTACATTATAGTTAATCAAATTAATCCAGTGTTTATATTTAACTATATATATTTAATGCTTTAGGGAAAAAAACTGCGAGCTTCCAAACTATTGTCAAGTGTTTCCAAAAGCTCCAAAAGATGCCAAAAACCTGTATTCTCTACCACAGCGATCGGCTGGTCATCCAAAGCAATGACCCTCTCTGTGATCTTCTTGGCCGTAGCGCCGTCTCGAGAGAACTTTTCTTTTAAAACTTTCTGATAGTGTAGATTAGGTACAACCTTTAACTGAGCTGTCTGAACAAACTCGCTGTATTCTGTTAAATGTTTATTTTTTAGGTGCCGTATTAAATTTGTAGTATTAAATCAGGGACGTGCGGTCAGCCTCACCTGTCATCATGACAAGAAAAAAAATAACAAAATTTATATTAATATTTGTCCACTGATCTTTATGACTAATTTCGAACTTCTTTTATAGTCAAAATCGCTGAAATTACATATTTCCTGTTTAAATAACAAGGGAGAAACGTGAGGTACGGTAGCGCTGAGCCGAGCCTCACCTCTGAATGCGCAATCCATCACAAACTGAGTTGATACATGCAGTTGGCGCGTGCCTGTTGCCGTATCGCTGCATGTCGCCAATATAATGTTTGCATATACGTTTATATACCCTGATTTTCCACAGTCTGGCTAATGTCTTTAACCATTTACATTTAATGTGTGTTAGTGACATATTTAGTTTTGCTGATGGGACATAAAACCGCAGTGAAAAGGCACAGCGTGAGGCAGGGCAGTACTCCTCCGCACTGAAGGGGGGCGTACGTGAGCCAACGGCTGCGCTTTTACTGAGGAGGCGAGTGAGAGTCAAGTGCACGGCGGGTTTTCTCGCTGCTGTAATTGTAACGTCTTTACTACGTACCTTACGTGTGTGTATGTGTGTGAGAGAGAGAGAAGAACGCTGATAAGGTACGAAATAACCAGTAGCCAATTAAATAAGCTCCCTTTTGGGTTTATATGCTTGTAAATCTGGCTCTAAAGGAGTCAGTGTCTCACTAACCATGAACCTCACCGCACGTCACTGTATTAAATGCAGATCTGCTACTATCACCCTGTGAAACACTCATATTGCAGACATTACACCTCGCTGTTGGACTCGTATCGCTTTTTGAAGTAATTATACACAGCACACATTATAAACACGTTCTGATACAAGCTCTGCTCTCGTTTTACGACTCCTGTGTTTACGACAAAGATCGGGCTTAGGTTTGTGTTCAGAAAAGCCGATACCGATCAGTTAAAAAATGCCGTGATCGGCCCGATTCCGATCTTTGAGATCCCTACCATATACAGTAAGTCTATATTACACACCGTTGACTTCTGTATTACACACCATTGACATCTATATTACACTCTATAGACTTAAATTACCCCATATACTTCTATATTACACACCATATACAGTAAGTCTACATTACACACCACTGACTTCTGTATTACACACCATTGACTTCTATACTGCATATCATTGACTTCTATATTACACTCCATAGATGTCTATATTAGACACCACTGACATTGACTTTTATATTACATAACATAGACTTGTACATTACCCCTTTACTTCTATATCACACACCATAGACATCTATTCTACCCTATAATGTTTCATTCAAGAGAAATAAAAAGCCATTAAGATTTTTCAGTTGAAGCACATGCAGTCAAAGATTTGAAGAGTTTACTAAGGATGCATTGCTAAGAAGTGTGATACACTATTAATAACACTTTTTTTTGATGAGCTGTTTCATTTAAAGTGGACATCCAGCCTGTTATACAGTTACAGAATGAGTGAGTGCAGTTTATTAATCAATAATTAGAGCTTAACTCAAAGGTCTACTCTAATACACTGACTAATAATTGCTGTAATATCTTAATAAGTGCTCTAATATTAGGTTAATAAAATATCTCCCCCAGGCAGTGTTATATATGGGCCATAATATTATTACATATACATACTTACATATATATAATACATACACACACATTAGGCCTAATTACTACATATTTCTCATATCGGTGCATGTCTGGAGTCAGAAATATGTATTTATCTGTGTTTTCTTATCTGCAGACCCCCTTCTGACCACACAAGCCCACCCGCTACTACTGAGGTCAAAAGGTCAGGGGTCACAGTGAGGCATGCCTCCTCCAACTAATTACTCTGCAGCCAATAACGTCCACAGACAGAAAAGGAGGATTACGGACAAGATCTGTGGAGGTTATGAGGAAGTTCTGGGAATACCCTATGGAAACGTCTAGAGCTTCGGAAATGAAGAGGGTAAAAAGGTTCTGTGTGTTTTTGGAGCCCATGCTGAGAGCCAACACAATCTACTGGAATTACATTTACATTACCGGCTTCATGGAGATCCTGACCACAGTACACAGAGAGCAAAAGTGTCTTATTGTCACTAGAAAACCACATAATCTCAATTTTCAACATTTTCTGTGGGTAGCCAAAACTTTTTCACTTTACCTGTAACATTATCAGGAGTCGCGTTTCCATTGCAGTTTTGCACAAAACTTTATCGAAAAAACTATTCGACAAAAAATGGTGTTTCCATTAAATGTGAAATACTTTTATAAAATCACGTGTGAATATGTTTGTTCTCGTGATAAGTCATTACAAACATGGCGGCAGTGGATGTAAACACATACTTCAGCTTTATACATACTGCTACCACAGCACTAGTGCTCATCATCAGCCATCAGAGGAGACGGTGACTTATCGAGGCTTTGGAGTGACAAGCCTCTTATACTTGGGAGCGGCTACGTATGCGGCGTTTTTGGGAAACTGTAGTCGATGGTTTTACAGAAGAGCTGTGGATTCAACATTTTAGAATGACACACTCAACTTTTAATGAACTTTGTGATGCTGTGAGATCTCTAGTGGAGCAGCTGCACATTGTCCAAGGATTCTCCTCGTTATTCCAGATATGCCGCGTCATCTTCATCCTCGCACTTTCTGTTGTTGTCTTCTTCTTCGTCTTTTTCACCAATAGAAACGTCCGGTTGTTGATCACGTGACTCCCTTGATGCGAAAAAAGTCCATTCGAGTGTTTCCATCACACTTTTGTGATATAAACCAATTTCGATACGACTGAAAAACCACCTCATCTTAGCGCCAAAGACTTTTATCCCAAAACACAAGTTTTTTCTAAATTGTTTCCATTTAGCACATTTTTATTTGCAATTCTAATTTGCGATATTTCGCGGTCAATGGAAACACGACTAGTGAGATGTTTTAACAGAAACCCAGAGGAAAGCATATCTCCTTAACATCTCAGTAGTTTCTCAGTAGTAGAGTGAGATGAGATGAGATATAAATGAGACTTGAAGAAGCTCGGACGTTTCTCCTGAGAAGAATACCCTCAGTAATCTCACATCTCTTCTTGGAATTTTATATGCTTTAGGTCTCAATGAAATCTCACATTGTGCTCACATTTGCTAATCTCAGTATGAACTCAGCAGTTCTCATCCAGGACTACATGCAGTTTCAGTTTTGAGGCCATAAATGACTTTAATAGCAGACCAGAAGTATATCATGTCTCCTTTTTTCCTATTTCTCCTAAGGAAGTCTCTTGAGATATCAACGAGCAACATTTGAGCAGTGTTCCTCTGGGTATGATTATAAAAGGCAGGTTTTTTTCTGAAGGAGCACCTTCAGTGTAGACTGAGCTGTATTACTTGTGTGTGGGTGTTTATATGTGTGTGCTTATGTTGTGTTTGGTGTTGAGGGTGGTCTCTCTAACGTTAGCTCAGCGTGTGTGGTTTGGTGTGGTCAGTTTCAGGGCCGTTTGCTGTGGACAGTGTTGGCAGTATCAATCACCTTCAGCGCAAACGAACAGTCAGGAGTGTAACGTGTGTTCAGTGTCGCAGCTCAGCTGAGCTAACAAGCTGAGACGGGGCTGAGTGTGTGTACGCTGGCCTGGACTATTTCACAGCTGCCCCACACACATACATACATACACACATACACCTCTACAAACACACTGCAGATGTAATGGAATTTCAATGGAAATCTAGTCTGTGGCTTGGTGCTGAGGCAGCGCCTCGCATTGATCCTTAACATATCCTTTGAGTCTGTTTGATGACATTTAAAATCAGTATAGTTTTTTCAATATTCTATATTTATGCCACGCCTTTCGGGAAATATTTATAAAAAAATCCAAGAATACAGAATGAAACCTAAGAATATTAAATGAAAACATGATGGAGAATATTGCATGAAACCCTGAGGAAACAAAATGAAACTTGAGAATACTGTGGAACCTCAGTTATTTCTCTGGTTTGTTTCTCATTGTTTCTCTGGCTTTGTTTCTCGTTTCTGTGGTTTGTTTCTCGTTGTTTCTCTGGCTTTGTTTCTCATTTCTCTGGCTTTGTTTCTCTGGCTTTGTTTCTCATTGTTTCTCTGGTGTTATTTCTCGTTGTTTCTCTGGCTTTGTTTCTCGTTGTTTCTCTGGCTTTGTTTCTCATTGTTTCTCTGGCTTTGTTTCTCATTGTTTCTCTGGCTTTGTTTCTCATTGTTTCTCTGGCTTTATTTCTTGTTGTGTCTTTGGCTTTGTTTTTCATTGTTTCTTTGACTTTGTTTCATGTTTCTCTGGCTTTGTTTCTCTTTTTGTTTCTAATTTCTCTGGTTTTATTTCTTGTTTTTCATTGTTTCTCTGACTTACTTTCTGGCCGTTTCTCTGGCTTTGTTTCTTGTTGTTTCCCCGGCTTTCTTTCTGGTTGTTTCTCTGAAAACATGTCACACTAAAGTAAAGGCGTGCAGCACTACAAAAACAGGAACAAATAGTGACAGAACCCTGAGAACAGGTGTACAAAACAATGGCTGCTGGCTGGACCACACCGGCACTCTCTAAATCAGATTGCAAATTTGTAAGAGTGATATTAAATGTTCATTTATCAATTTCATTAGTCTGTTGTATTTATTTCTCATTGTTTTGTGTATGTAAAACTATAGCTATTATAGATATTATATATATTTTGGAGTGTTAACAGTGTTGGATGTACATTATTTTTTATGGTAAATATTGCTTCATTTCAGGTATCATCAAGCATTTTAGAACAGATTAATGATGAAAACTGAGACAATGAATGAACAACCTAGAAAATGCAATGAAACCCTTGAATACTAAATGAAATTTTTTTAAAGAATTTTTAAAGAAAAAACTGAGAAAATTTAATTAAACTTGAAAATACAGAAACCTGAGAAAATATCTTTGGGCATAACTTTTAACCTTTGAGTACATTTACAAAATATAAAAACCAAGCATCATTATAGCTGTTGCAGTACGGTATAATTATGGCAAACCATAAAATGCCATAAAATATATTAAATACTTATTGAAGATCTCAGAATATTTTATGAAAATACACACACACACACACACACACACGAGTGAACACACTAGGCTGTGACAACATGTGCCGAAGCGGTGGGCATCCACAGCACCCGGGAATCAAACCAGCGACCTTCCGGTCACAAGACCACCAGATCCCTGACCACCAGGCCACAGCTGTCCCCAGCACAACTATGTGGACGAGGAATGAATTTAGCTTTGTTTTTATAACTTCATTCTTGCAATCCAATATTCGGCGACTAATCCTCATGATTTCTTCAGGAGATCAGGTTGAAATCAATTTCCTATTCACCTGAAAATAAGATCTAATGGAACAGAAGTGTGAGACTTTATGTAACTATGATGGCAGGAGATGGATAGAGAATGCAATTTGCAGTTGGTTCCAGTCCAATAAAAGCACTCCGTATGGAAAGGCACATGAGATACAGGAAGATAGACTGGTTCTGACCCAATAATAACAGCTTGATCCTCTGGTGTAACATTCAGTCCTTCTGCTAATGCCATATCGGGGTGGGTCTAATGTTGTGGTTATGTTAAATGTCATCACTGTTCCTTTGGGTTAAACCTGGCTTATGGTTTGGACCATATAAATGGAGGTAAATGACTGATGCTGCTTCATCCCCATTCTTACACAACAGCTTGAGGGTTAGCAAGTGCTAGCAACCACATCAGCTGCCGTTTAGCCTTCTGCCGCTGGTCATTAAAGCACTTTATTGCAGGGCTGAGCCTCTTTGCTATCTCACCATAGTAACAGAACAAACAGACTTAATGCCGCTATTGAATAGATGAAAACGCAGAAGTTTATAGACTGCAGGCCAGGCTAATTAGCACCCTGTTTCACAAAAAGCGCAGAAGCTCAGACGTAGTGAAGTGACGGGGTAAGTGTAATGTTAAACACTGTCCTCATCAGCCAATGAGAAAGAGTGATGGCTAGATTAGCTAATGAGAAAGAGTGATGGCTAGATTAGCTAATGAGAAAGAGTGATGGCTAGATTAGCTAATAGGACATGCTTACAGCTAAATTAGCCAATGAAACAAACATAGCCAATGAGACTCACTGATGATTAGATTAGCTAATGAGACAAATTAACGGCTAGATTAGCCAATGAGATACACCGATGGCAAGATTAGCTAATGAGACACACTGATGATTAGATTAGCTAATGAGACACACTGAGGATTAGCTAATGAGACAAATTGACAGCTAGATTAGCTAATGAGACACACCGATGATTAGATTAGCTAATGAGACACACCGATGGCAAGATTAGCTAATGAGACACACCGATGGCAAGATTAGCTAATGAGACACACAGATGATTAGATTAGCTAATGAGACTCACTGATGATTAGATTAGCTAATGAGACACACTGAGGATTAGATTAGCCAGAGACACACTGAGGATTAGATTAGTTAGAGACACACTGAGGATTAGATTAGTTAGAGACACACAGATGATTAGATTAGTTAGAGACACACAGATGATTAGATTAGTTAGAGACACACAGATGATTAGATTAGTTAGAGACACACTGATGATTAGATTAGAGACACACTGATGATTAGATTAGTTAGAGACACACTGATGATTAGATTAGTTAGAGACACACTGATGATTAGATTAGTTAGAGACACACTGATGATTAGATTAGTTAGAGACACACTGATGATTAGATTAGTTAGAGACACACCGATGATTAGATTAGTTAGAGACACACCGATGATTAGATTAGTTAGAGACACACCGATGATTAGATTAGTTAATGAGACACACCGATGATTAGATTAGTTAATGAGACACACCGATGATTAGATTAGTTAATGAGACAAATTAACGGCTAGATTAGCCAATGAGACACACCGATGGCAAGATTAGCTAATGAGACACACAGATGATTAGATTAGCTAATGAGACACACTGATGATTAGATTAGCTAATGAGACACACTGAGGATTAGCTAATGAGACAAATTGACAGCTAGATTAGCTAATGAGACACACCGATGATTAGATTAGCTAATGAGACACACCGATGGCAAGATTAGCTAATGAGACACACCGATGGCAAGATTAGCTAATGAGACACACAGATGATTAGATTAGCTAATGAGACTCACTGATGATTAGATTAGCCAATGAGACACACTGAGGATTAGATTAGTTAGAGACACACTGAGGATTAGATTAGTTAGAGACACACTGAGGATTAGATTAGTTAGAGACACACTGAGGATTAGATTAGTTAGAGACACACTGATGATTAGATTAGTTAGAGACACACTGATGATTAGATTAGTTAGAGACACACTGATGATTAGATTAGTTAGAGACACACCGATGATTAGATTAGTTAGAGACACACCGATGATTAGATTAGTTAGAGACACACCGATGATTAGATTAG
>BRDA01026775.1:0-12277 GCA_036984385.1 Crenuchus spilurus
TGGTACAGTAGCCTTTACAGAGGTCAAACGTTTCCTGTAGTCTTTCACCAGGTTTGCACACACTGCAGCCGGGATTGTGGCCCATTCCTCCACACAGATCTTCTCCAGATTAGCCAGGTTTCTGGGCTGTTGCTGAGAAACACAACGTTTGAGCTCCCTCCAAAGATTTTCTATAGTGTTTAGGTCTGGAGACTGGCGAGGCCACTCCAGAACCTTGATATGCTTCTTACAGAGCCACTCCTTGGTTATCCTGGCTGTGTGCTTTGGGTCATTGTCATGTTGGAAGACCCAGCTTCAATGCTCTAACTGAGGGAAGGAGGTTGTTCCCCAAAATCTTGCAATACATGGCCCCGGTCATCCTCTCCTTAATACAGTGCAGTCATCCTGTCCAATATGCAGAAAAAGTTTCCACCCCCATGCTTCACAGTAGGGATGGTGTTTTTGGGATGGTACTCATCATTCTTTGTCCTCCAAACACAGCGAGTGGAATTAAGACCAAAAAGTTCTATTTTGGTCTCATCTGACCACAGCACTTTCTCCCATGACTCCTCTGGATCATCCAAATGGTCATGGGCAAACTTAAGACGGGCCTGGACGTGTGCTGAGTTAAACAGGGGAACCTTCCTTGCCATGCATGACTTTAAACCACGATGTCTTAGTGTATTAGCCACAGTAGCCTTGGAAGCTCTCTTCAGGTCATTGACCAGCTCCTCCCGTGTAGTTCTGGGCTGATTCATCACCTTTCTTAGGATCATTGATATACCACGAGGTGAGATCTTGCATGGAGCCCCAATCAGAGGGAGTTTGACAGTCATGTTTAGCTTCTTCCATTTTCTAATAATTGCTCCAACAGTTGATCTTTTTTCACCAAGCTGCTTGGCAATTACCCTGTAGCCCTTTTCAGCCTTGAGAAGGTGTACAATCTTGTCTCTGGTGTCTTTGGACAGCTCTTTGGTCTTAGCCATGTTAGTAGTTGGAGTCTCACTGATTGTGTGGGGTGGGCAGGTGTCTTTATGCAGCCATCGACCTCAAATAGTTGCTTCTAATTTAGAATAATAAGTGGAGTGGAGGTGGACTTTTTAGAGGCGGACTAACAGGTCTTTGAGGGCCAGAATGTTTGCTGATTGGCAGGTGTTCAAATACTTATTTGCAGCAGTAACACACAAATAAATTAAATCATACATTGTGATTTCCGGATTTTTTCTTTTAGATTGTGTCTCTCACAGTGGACATGCACCTAAGATGAACATTTCAGACCCCTCCATGATTTCTAAGTGGGAGAACTTGCAAATTCGCAGGGTGTTCAAATACTTATTTTCCTCACTGTAGGTGCAAAGAGTAAATGCATATTAAACTGTATAGACAACTTGATGTATAAACATATATGGTTCCCATCAAGGAACACAAAGAAAACTAGCTCAGAAAGCCAGTTCAATACAGCATTGTTCATTATCTCTCTCTCTATGTCTTTCTATCTCTAACACACACACACACACACACACACACACAGAGAATGTCCTTTCACTGTTGCAGGACCTGCTCCACTCGCCTAAAGCCTGAATCAGGAGAAAGGTCAAAGCTTCACTCATTTATCACTGTTTATCTGTATTCTCCCTCCGCTTTAACGCTTTGATTACATCTCTCAGCCACAGTTCAGCAACCTCATTTACGCAATTGTTCCCCGTCCCCAAATACATCCCTTTAGTCAAAACATTTAGTCTCTGAACTTTGCTTCTTTGTGATGGAGTTACACGTCTAATGTAGCTAACAAGTAATAGAAGCTACGTGCATGCCTCAAACATCAGCCTTGCCTCACACTGTGCTCAGTAATCTCTAATAATCTTCATTAGGTAGTTTCTGTATAATATAGAGATGCGCAGCAGCTGCCCACAGTGCCAACACTACTACTGACTGCTAATTTATCAGCTATAAGTCATACTGATCAACAAGAAAACATTAAAATACTGTATTTAACATTATTTCTGTGTAATGAATATAAAATGATTGTTTTTTTAATTCAACTATGAATAAAAATGAACTTTCTCATAATATTCTACTTTTTTTTATGTACATTTCTGTAAATTAGAATTTTTCTCCAGGCAGGCTTATGTAACTAATACAGAGTCTGTTCAAATTTTAGGTCTGCTGCCTTTACACTTTCTGTCCAAAAGTGTCCAGACACCCTATTAATTAGTCTACATTTGTTCAGTTATGCTCATAGAGGTTGTACAATCTCCACAGTAAAGCACTGACTGTTGACGCTCTAGATGTACACACACACACACACACACACACACACACACACACACACACACACACACACACACACAGGATACTCTTTCTTGTAGTTGTTTATAGTCTGTATCTCCAAAACAGTGGACACACCTTGTTCTTAAAGGTCTGTGGTCATCACTTCCAAAGTCAAGCAACAAGCTGCAGTGGTATAAACCCTGGCATTGGGTTGTGGAGCAGTGACAGCTAGAGTGATGGAGCTACATCCTACCTTGTTATCCAGAACTAATCATGTAACATCAATACCTGCTCTCATGGCTGAATGCAATCAAATCCTCACAGCAATGTTCAAGGTCTTCACAGATGTCTCAGCTCTCTGTGAATACCTCTGGCTTGTGACCATGTTTAAAGTCCACTGGTCGATCAAGACTTTTTACAAGTCTTTAGTAGCCTCTAGTGGCCATTTGTGTCACTTCTTTTACCATTACCTTCAGGGTAGTTTGCAAAGACCTGCTGACGGTGCTTAAGCTGCTATTTCTACATCCACATTTGTTGGGGTATATGTGGGGGCTATGTTGGGGTCAGGCAGCAAAAACAAGCATACATGGAAATGCTTATCCAGACATACAACAGCCTAAGGCTTATTATACTCTAAGTATATGGACTACAATTCAATATAGTTTAGTTATCCTTCAGTTATAGATGTGTATAATAACAGTCTGCTGGATTTAGTCACTTAAAGGGTTAAAGGTCAGCCCTGACCATTCAGTGGATGAATGGTATGAATAGTGTGTGTGTGTGTGTGTGTGTGTGTGTGTGTGTCTGCGCGCGTGTGTTAGAGTGCTCACTCACCACAGGTGTATATAACACTAAGGTATTTCCTCGTGCCGGAGTAACAGGGGTCTCCAAACTCATGGGTGGAGGCTCGAATCACACATGTCCGTTTCCCTTGGCAACGTGATGTCATCACCTGAAGTGCCACCTCTGACTGGCAATCTGTATAAACAGATGAACAAGTGTTTGTGTGTGTGTATTACACATACACTCCCGGTCAAAAGTTTTAGTGTCTCATTGCTCACTAATGATATGAACCATATCTACACATACACTCCCGGTCAAAAGTTTTAGAACACCCCAATTTTTCCCGTTTTTGTATTGAAAACAATTGAGTTTAATGTCTCATTGCTCTCTGAAAGGAAAGCACAAGAGTTAATAAGAACTCATGAAATCAGTTTATAGACCAAAATGTGTCTAAAATTTGGACACAAAGTAGCAGCTTTGTCAGATATAACAGCTGAACACACTCGTGACTTTCTTTCTACAATAGACATCAAACATTCTTCAGACAGTTCTTCACAAATCTGTTGCAGAAGTTCACATAAATGTGTGACACTTGTCATTATCTTGCTGTAGGATGAACCCCTGACCAACGACGCATACCAGAAACATTCTAAAACTGTTCTAAAACTTTTGACCTACAGTAAGATAATGACCCAAAACAGCAGCCCAAGCTCTGCCAGAACTACCTCAGGAAAAAAGAACAAGATGGTCAGCTTGAAAACATGGAGTGGAGCACAGTCTCCAGACTTAAATCCCATCCAGCTGATTTGGGGTGAACTGGATAGAAGAGTATGTTTAGATATGGTGCATATCATTCATTTATTATTGATTCTCTTGCCCATGTGGTTATGTCAGATACTGGTGAAAGACGGTTCTTGATTCAGTGCCACCTGAGAGATCTGAGATCACAAGTGTTCAGTTTAGACTTGTACCTTTTACACACTGAAATTCCTCCAGATTCCTCAATTTTTTAATGACATAATGCACAGTAGAGGGGAAATAAGCAAATCCCTTCTAATCTTTCTTTGAGGAACATTAATTTTACACATTTCAATACTTTCTCACACATTTGGGAAAAAAGTTAAATGATATACATTTTTTTATGTCTTTATTTTCCTTACTGTTCTTCTGGTCTTCTCATTTGGGGACAAAAAGGTTATGCAGGACGTGTGTGTGTGTGTGTGTGTGTGTGTGTGTGTGTGTGTGTGTGTGTATGCGTGTGTGTGTGTTTCCCTTATGCATGTTCAGACATACTGTGACAGACAAGTGTTTTGTTTCTGAGACATTTGATCCGACGCATAATGTAGAACCACACACACCTGTCAAAATGACTGATGGGCCATTCCCACACACACACACACACACACACACACACACACAATCAGCAAGCACTTACCAGTCATGAACACCATAAAACTACTGCTCTGACAATAAAGCCAGCTTTCTAACACAGGAAAGTTATTTATTCCTGTAAAGGTGAAGAAACAAAAGCTCACACTCTGAACTATTATTATAGGCCATCATGACCTCAATTACAAACTAAATGATGAAGAAAAGGGGTGAAATCAAGTTTAAAATGAGATTAAACCCAAACAGAAATACATCCGCTGCCCAACGCTGCCCTCTAGTGCCAAACTGGTAATGCAGTACTCAGAATGCAACATAAACTTGTGTGTTAAATGAACACTACATCTAATTTGTAACGTTTTCCACTTGACACCAACATTCACTATAGATCCAAAAGTTTGTAGACGCTTCTAATGAATACATTCAGCTTGATACAGATATACGCACAGCTTGTCTAGTCCCTGTAGAGAAGTGCTGCCAGTAGAAAAGGACTAAACATGAAGCTATTGGCACCATGTCTAATGCC
Organism: Crenuchus spilurus; assembly: GCA_036984385.1. Lineage (NCBI taxonomy): Eukaryota > Metazoa > Chordata > Actinopteri > Characiformes > Crenuchidae > Crenuchus > Crenuchus spilurus. The sequence continues at coordinate 4,946 of BRDA01026775.1, forward strand.
AGGCATGGGCAAGAGGGCAGCATTGTGGAACTGTGTTCACTGAGTACTTTTGGGGTGAGTTGGTGGTGATCATCCAACATCTTAATCTCAGTAACACTTTTGTTGCTGAATGCAATGGAGTCCTCACAGCAATGATCCTAAATCTAGAAAAGCTCCCCTGGGTAGTAGAGGCGGGTACACTAACAAAGACAGGATAAACTCTTTAAAAGACTTGATTTTAGAAGAAGCAATGAATGAGCAGGTGTCCCAATACTTTTGTCTGTACTGTGTAGATGATCAGCCATGTCTGGTGTCTGAGGTTAGCTGCTTTTGTTTGCACTGGAGCTACAAATCTAACAAATAACAGATTTTATGGCACGTAGGGTTAGGTGATATATGTGTGTGTGTGTGTGTGTTTAAATGTGGAGGTAAAATGTCTGTGTTGGTCAATGGCTGTGCACTATAACTCATTTATATAATTTATAAAACATTCATCTAATAGACGATACAAATTTATATACAAATAAATATAAATATAAAATAATATAAATACATATATATGAACAAAATAAAAAAATACACATTTAAAATCATTATATTATTAAATGATATCATTAACATAGCCTATATATAGTGGTCGTGGTGTCATACTTCTCCAGTTCTTCAGAAATCAGACATTAAAATGTGTTTCAAAGAGGTGATCTCATGTTCCCAACAAAGAGAGAAGGTGAAAGTAAAACTGAAACACAGAGACATGCCAGGAAAGCTCCAACATCTCAGAGGAGTCTGTGTGGATTAAATTACAGTTACATGTCTAGACAATAAAAGCTCTTTGACATTCGGACAGTAGAGAATCACCTCAAACACCACCAACGGTCAGCATTCACATGCAGCCGGTCCAGCACCAGAACTCTTAGCACACATTAGCTATTAGACAGAGAGGAGAGGAGAGACTGAGCCAGTTTATGAAGATCGAGATGATTAGGAGGGACAATTAGCCAAAACATCAGCCCTACTCTTTAGAGGACATGACCAGAGGCTCTTTCAATCTCATCTGAGGCATTTATACAGTACAGTGTCCCCATCACTACAATGGGGCACTGGGATCCAGGAAAAGCGGCTCCTGTTGTTCACCAACACCACTTTCAGCAGACATACAATCTTGACCTACTTAGCTTCAGTGGATTTACATGCTATGCTTTGGCTTCTACTCACAGTGAAAGTGTCCATCCTGCTTTCACAGACCTACCAGCTGTGCATCTTTACTCTTATGCTGAACATCATCGTGTTATTTTCTCAGTCTTGCCTCTACTATGATTAGGGGAGGCATAACCCCTCTAAACATAGGATTTCATGGAGTGTATGATACAATGCGGGTAGCACGTTCGCCTCTCAGCGCTGAGGTCTTTGGTTCGAGTCCACATCTGAGTGGAGTTTCCATGTTCTCCTCATGTCTGCGTGGGTTTCTTCCGGAGTCTCCGGTATCCTCCCACAGTCCAAACACTTGAAGGTCAGCGCCCTGTCCTGGGCTTAGTTGAATAGTGTAATGCCCTGCCCTGCATCCAGTGAGGGGGTAGGGGACTAACTGTGACCCTGATAAGAATTAAGCGGGTGTGATATTGAATGAATGAATGAATGAACCAATGCATCACTGCCACCTATGCCCGTGTAGCACTGTAGCAACATGATAACAGGTCAGTGACTACATACGTTTGATGTATGTGTGAATGTGATGTGGGTGGATGTGGACTGTTTAGACTGATGGATGGTGCAGAACAGAGGGGGGCTTTCTAAACGCTTTCCCAGCCCCCTATTCTTCAGTGCCCCTGAGGAGAGTTTAACTGGCTGGTGTCAGGCTGTAATTTTTCCCCCGCGGGAAGGAAGTGCAGAGACAGACACAGTCCCCATTAACCTGGCCTTTGAGTTGGGTCACCACAGTGATTAAGAGGACCAAAGCCAACTCCGTGTCTGTCTGTCTGTCTCTCTCTCTCACACACACACACACACTATTATATTATAGTATTGTAGTATACTTCATAATGTATACATGAATATAATAACAGTATTTACACACATGTACAATCATCTGACTGTAGCTACGTGCTTTCCTTCTGAATCATACTTTAACACACACACACACACACGCGCACGCACGCACGCGCGCGCACACACACACACACACACACAGGATACTCTTTCCTGTAGTTGTTTATAGTCTGTATCTCCAAAACAGTGGACACACCTTGTTCTTAAAGGTCTGTGGTCTCAATTTGATTTTCAACACTTTCTGTGTTCCAGTAACTTCATTCTTCTGGTTCTTTTGAGTTGATGCTGTAGGAGAACTGCTTTGGGTACCACGTAGAACCTTTTAAAAAAGGCTGGTTCTTTAAAGAAGCATTCTGTAAATGAGCTGTGTGAATGTTCTAATGTTTAAATCATTTTAAAATAAAAGGTTCCTGGAAGAACCTTAACTTGGTGAAGAACCATTTAGACCCTTCAGGCCATTAAAATGTTTTTCACACTCACACATAAATGTTCTTAAAGGAAGAAGTCTCTGAAAGGGCCTTGAAAGACACAATAATGCTTCCTCTATGGCACTGATCAAAGGAGCCTTTATGGAAACTAATTTAAAGAGCGTATTCTACACATGTTGGCTTATTCAGCTCTGACAGGCTGTGCTCAGATGGATGGTTTTCATCACTGACTGACGGGTGTATCTGTGATATACTTTCACAGCCATGTCACCTGAATAAGGGTCACATTATGGCCATGACAAGTATTCTGGGTCAAAACTGGCCAACAATTACAGTAACATTTAAGGTTTATTGTTGACCACAAGTGGTCAACAAACTATGTGAAATATTTGTACACTATTTTAATTCAGTGGCACAATCATATCAGAACATTATGACCACCTACCTAATAGTGGGAATAACCACAATTGGCTTGAAATGTTCCCTCAATAGTGATCCCGACACTTTCTTTTTCATTAGAGGTTAACTGGTTCACTGTGGTGTGTCAATTGAACTGTTCCACTCACTGGAGTTGTTGTTCCCCTCTGGCATCAGTGGCTTGTGGGGCATCACTGTTATGCCATAGTACATCTCAGTACATCTTCACTACAGTGGCTCTAACACGTCCCACAAAGTTAGTGGTTTCTGAGATGCTGCCTCCACCATGCTTCACCTGGTACCCTGTTATCATGTACATCAGTCACGTCACATCCTTTGTCCATGATGATGGTTTTACACTCTGATACAACTGACTGCTGTGTTCATGTAACATCCGTGATGTCCCAGGTCAAACTAGGGGTGGTCATAATGCTGGGATATGACTGTATGTATCATTTTTAATTCAGGTTAAATTGTAGCTCTATTCGCAAATATGGACAAATAAGTTCAATGTTGTTCTGTGATATGTGGACCAGAACCGGGCTGGGCCTGTATTTACATTGTTTACCGTTTTGCCCACAATAGTGTATTATGTACTAAAATATTTGATTAACTGACATCTAGACTGGGAGGAAGGATAACGAGTGAGCTTACCAACAGATGCCGCCCTCCGGTGGTATGTAGGACACTCCAGGGTTCCCAGCTGAGTGCGTCCAAACATGGCTGAATACACGGCAATCTGCATCCCAGTCTTACAGCTCAGCCTCAACCGCTCACCTTCACATACAACCTTACTCTTATACTCATCTGCACAGAGGACAGAGAGCATCTCAGACATCTACTACTCTACAGCAAAACACATGCATACACACTAAGTTTTCAGTTCTGTTAAGGCAGATAAGAGGAACAATAGTCTAGTACTGGTCCAATACTTCACAAGTATATCTACTTCAAAATAATACATTTAAAAAGTATTATTCAAAATATATTCAGAATTCTGAGCAGAGACTCGTTCTAATAAAAGCATTATCATACCTAACATCATGCAATTAACAGCTTTATAAATACAGTAAATAATAATGTTTTTACTGGAATTATTTCATTTTATGGCTAAAATATTTTAAATATTATTGAGTAGTATTAGCATTATTAGTAACTAATTAAGCATTATTGCGTAACTTCTTTGATTTATTCCATTACCACTATGAATTATTCAGTATTCAACATAATTTTTTTGTATCTACTATAAATGATTCAGTATATTATATATTGTGTATGATATGAGAGATACTCACTAGGTCTGCATTTGTACTGTAAAACGAGGGATTTGCTGACAGATGGACACGGATCTGTTCCAAACAAACGACTGTTGACCATCAACTCACAACTCCTCCGGTCCTGACATTCATCTGACATCTTCTACACACAGAGAGAGAGACAGAGAGAGAGAGAGAGAGAGAGAAAGACAAACAGAGAGACAGAGAGAGAGAGAGAGAGAAAGACAAACAGAGAGAGAGAGACAGAGAGAGAGACAGTGAGACAGAGAGAGAGACAGAGAGAGAGAGAGACAGAGAGAGAGACAGTGAGACAGAGAGAGAGAGAGAGACAGAGAGACAGAGAGAGAGACAGAGAGAGAGAGAGAGAGAGAGAGAGAGAGAGAGAGAGAGAGAGAGACAGAGAGAGAGAGACGGAGAGAGAGAAAGAGACAGAGAGAGAGAGACAGAGAGAGAGAGAAAGAGACACACAGAGAGAGAGAAAGAGACACAGAGAGAGAGAGAGAGTGTGTAGGAGTTCTCTGGTTCCACTGAGGATTTGTTTTGATCCAGGTGAGCACATTCCACAGTGTGCATTACTCCTGACTAAATTCCCATACTCACACACACACACACACACACGCACACGCACACACACACACGCACACACACACCTATACCCGCAGGCCTCTGTGTTTGTTATGTGTTAGACAGAGAAAAAGGTAAAAAGGTGTGGTTAGGATATGGATGCTCATTTATCATATATATATATATATATATGTGTGTGTGTGTGTGTGTGTGTCTGTGTGTGTGTGTGTGTCTAGCACGCGTATGATCATTAATCATATGTAATCAGTATCACAGACAGCCATGTTCAAACAACACACTAACATGTCACGCGCCAGAACTGAAACTAAATATCAGGCAATCAGCCAAGCATACACACACACACACACAAACACACACACACACACACACACACACACACACAAACACAAAAGCTGTAGTATACAGAAAGCACACAGTGTGAGATGACCACAGAACAGAAACTATATGTCAGAAACCCATGTTGGTTTTACTATACTTAGTGAGTATCACGACTGGCTTAAGTATCTACTGTCTGTGGAATAGACTTAGGGTGCTTTCACACCACTGTCTGAACCAAGGTTTGTGTGTTTACATTAGAACACCACCACCACTTCAGTTTCGATGATCCATCGATTAATAATAATATTTAATAATAGGAGGGGGGGCCTGGGCACTGACTGTGCATATGGCCCAGAACTTGGTGCTATGCCCCTGACTGTAGAACAGGGTGTAAGGAGGATAATAAAGTATACAGAGAAACAGATGGACTACAGTCTGTACAAAGTTCACCTATGTGGTCAGTGGAGCTAAAATGGACAATGAGTGGAGATGCAAGGTATGTGTACTTAATAAATTGGCAATTGAGTGTGTAACAGTCTTCAGAGTCTGCACCCTCTGCTCTGGTTTCAAAGGACAATGCAGTTTCATTTATGACTAAATATTGTCTGGGAGTGCAGTCAGTGGGCTGGTGGGTAGTGGTCATCCAAATCAGACCCCTAATTCCCACCCATGGTGCTGAAGCTAGGCATTAGCTTCTATTCATTCACAGTATACTCTAATGTACATACACTGTGTGTGTGTGTGTGTGTGTGTGTGTGTGTGTGCTACCTGCAGTGCTGTTGACACATGACAGGAAGTGTCATCATTCAGTGGGCGTGGCCCATGTACACCATAAAGAAGTGGACACTGCAGTGAGGGGGCGGAGTTTCGTCTGCCGTAGAAAGCTGTTTGGACTGTGATGGTGGTCCTGGGTGGGCACCGTACAGTCAGGATGCCTCCGTCGCACGCTTCTTCTGTGTAATTCCTCAACACCTGTGACAGGTAACCTAAGAAAGGACAACAGTGAAAGTATAAACCTCTGACAAAAGATTAAATTACCATTCACTAGAAAACGATAAGCTGTGAAATATGAAATTACATCACGATTCAACTATGAATTCATCTGTGATTCTTCACCACAAATCATCAAATTCAATTACGATTCTTTAGAATTTGATTCAGGCCTTCAAGAAGTGTCACGTTCCATTACAAGTTCTTTCAAAATTGATTCGGTTCTTCATGAAATATGAAATTCAATGAGAGTTCATTAGAAAATGATTCACATTAAGAAATGTCCATTTCCATGACACTTCACTAAAAAAATGATTTAAATGATTGAATTAATCAAGAATGGTCAAATTCAATGACAGTTCTTTAGAAACTGATTAAGAGCAACATTAACTGATCAATTCAATTACTGTCTGTGGAAAAAGATTAATGCATCATCAGAAAATTCATAACTGCTCAGTGAGAGTTGATTCAATTATGACTTGTGTAATGATTCAAAGCCGTTTGAACAGTTAAGTTTCACTGTAATTTGATTCTGTCAAGATTCTTTAGACACATACTGCTGCTGCCATTTCCTCCTGCTCCTGAGGTGGATTCTCCTGCAGTCCACACCAGACTAGCTGCTCACCTACATCTACTGCTGGCAATCAGCGCTCATCTATATGTCCCTCTGCCAACCTCAGACCCTCATCGTCACCCACCACCATCAATTACCTGCTAGTAATAATCAGACTGATGCTTCCAGGCTGATGCACTTTTGACTCCATACGGATGCAAATGTTGATATTATTGATATCAGTATTGATTTACACTTCAGCATAATGTCAGGGTCTTGGTTCCTCCCAAAATTTCTTCCCCCAGCCTCGAGGAAGTTTTTCCTTGTCACTGTCACCTTTGACTTGCTCACATCGGGTTTTGGGTGTTGATTCAAATTGTCTGATGCTAATTATGTAAAGCTGCTTTGTGACAACATCCACTGTAAAAAAAAGTGCTATATAAATACATTTTGATTGATTTAGTCATAAAATTAAATACTTCAACAATTCCTGCTGCTAGTGTATGTGTGTATGTGTGAGTGTGTGTGTGTGTGTGTGTGTGTTCAGCTCTGTTCCCCGGTCGAGCCCACATCACTATAACAGGATACAGTGAAGGACAAAGCAGCAGGGTGTGTTCATCCTGAAAGAAATTATTTAAACCTTTTATTTATAACAACTTCTATCCTTCAGTACTACAGAGAGAGAGAGAGAGAGAGAGACAGAGAGAGAGAGACAGAGAGAGAGAGACAGAGAGAGAGA
>BRDA01026776.1:0-12306 GCA_036984385.1 Crenuchus spilurus
TACCATCAGTGATGCAGGCTTCTGAACAGAGCGTTGATAACAACTTGGGTTATCCTTGTCCTCTCTGGTCCGGATGACATGGCATCCCAGTGTTCAATAAGTAACTTCAAATCGTGACTCATCTGACCACAGAACAGTGTTCCATTTTGCCACACTCCATTTTAAAAGACCCCTGGCCAGTGCAAACGTCTGATCTTGTGGACCTTGCTTAGAAATGGCTTCCTCTTTGCACTGTAGAGTTTCAGCTGGCAACGGCGGATGGCACGGTGGATTGTGTTCACTGACAATGCTTTCTGGAAGTAGTCCTGAGCCCATTCTGTTATTTCCTTGGCATTCCTGTTTGAGGTGCAGTGATGTTTAAGGGCCCGGAGATCACGAGCATCCAGTAGAGTTTTACGGCCTTGACCCTTACGCACAGCGATTGTTCCAGATGCTCTGAATCTTTTGATGATGTTATGCACGGTTGATGATGATGATAACTTAAAAGTCTTTACTATTTTACGCTGGGTAACACCATGCTGGTATTGCTGCACAACAATGGTGTAATTGGTGATCCTCTTACCATCTTGGCTTCAGAGAGACACTGACACTCCGAGAAGTTCTTTTTATACCCAATCATGTTGTCAATTGACCTAATTAGTGTTAATTGGTCTTTCAGCTGTTCATTATATGCTCAATTTCCTTTTTCCAGCCACTTATTGCTACTTGTCCCAACTTTTTTGGGATTTGTTGACACTGTGAAATTTTGAATCAACATATTTCTCCTTTAAAATGTTACATTTACTCAGATTAAACTTTTGATCTGTCATCTATGTTATATTACGAATAAAATGTTGACATTTGCCATCTCAACATCATTGCATTCAGTTTTTATTCACAATTTGTTTAGTGTCCCAACTTTTTTGGAATCCGGTTTGTATTTATTCAAATAGTCCTGATTGTATTGTGTTCAGGGCAGAGGATCCACTTGTCTTTTAAATAACACTGAGATTGAGTTCTTCTATGTTTTGACACAGAATAGTTTTGTAGAGTAACTTAGTAAAGTAATGAGGAATGAGATTACATTTCCAGAAAGAAACAAATAAAGTAATCCCATTACAATTTTTGAGAAGTAATCAGTAATTTGTAATGCACTACTTTTTTCAGTAATGACCCCAGCACTGATTCTCAGCACTGCAGTGACACTGACATGGTGGTGGTGTGTTAGTGTGTGTTGTGCTGATATGAGTAGATCAGACACAGCAGAGCTGCTGAATCATTTAAAGTGAGACGTAATCAGTCATTTCTAATTGAATACTTTTCTCAGTAATGACCCCAACCCTGGTCATGAGTTTCGAGTGTAGAATGGAAACACCTATAGGAGCTTTTACAGCTCCTAATGAGTGCTCTCTTTACAGATGCCCCCTCATCTTGGAATCGGTAGCTCATTTCCTCAAGTTATCCTGGATCCAATAATGGCTTACATTACTCTACACTAAGCCTGAGTGGTATTTCTGCAGAGGGAAATTATCCAACAAACAAACGCCCACTCACGTCACTGCTCTGCTTCTCCCACAGTTCATCTCATCATTTGCTATTGCTGGAGCTGCAGTGTACAATTGTAGCTATTGCTGGAGTTGTACTGTTAATACATCATATGAGCCGCTGATGGAGTTCATGTAACATCATGTTACTGATACACTATATCAACAAAAGTTTTGGGACGTCATCTAATTCAGTGTTTCTTCTAAATTTGATGGTATTGCAAGAACAAATTTATACTTCTTTTAATGGAGTAAATGTCTCTACTCCTGGCATTAGACATGGTGCCATTAGGTTCATATATAGTCCTATTCCATTGACAGTACTTCTCTACAAGGACTAAACAAGCTGTGTGTGTATTTGTACATCTGTTTCAACTTAAAGTAGCTGAATGCATTCATTAGAAGGGGTGTCCACAAACTTTTGGACATATAATGTATACTCTCTATGCATAATCGAGTTCCAGACTTACCGCTGCCCCTCCCTCTATAAACATTGATTCATACAACTCTCTGATTCAGCCCTCTTACAGTGCCTACTGTACAGTCTGTACTCTGTGATGGTAGATCCTGTCTTCTGAAGCCCCTGAGATCCCAGAGGAGGAATCCACGCACTTTGGGCAGCCGTCTGACGCAAAAGAAGCAGCTGTTCAATTTCAAAATAAGCAATGCCAAAAAGCAGGGCCAGCACTAGTACACTGTGCTGTTGAATTAATGATCAGCTGATAGGGGCTTTTCAGTGGCCAGTGCCCATGTTTCAGGGTGACTGATGGCTGGTACATAATGCTGATATCATGTTGTGTCTTTGCATATGGTAAACAATAAATATCTGACAAAATATTTGTTAACTTATGATAAAAGAATAAGTTTATCCATCTATAGAACAGTGATTTTGACACTAGGTGGAGCTCTAACATTGTTCTACAGCAGCTGCACTGACAAGGCTGCCTGCAGATCTGCCTGTAGGTAGGTTGATTATTTACAAATAATGATCTAAAATGGCAACAATCAGCCTGAGAGTATAAGAGCATACATGCACTGAGAAATTAAAGAGATTGGAGAAAGAGTATACATGCACTGAGAAATTAAAGAGATTGGAGAAAGAGTATACATGCACTGAGAAATCAAAGAGATCAGAGTAAGAGTATACATGTACTGAGAAATCAAAGAGATCAGAGTAAGAGTATACATGTACTGAGAAATCAAAGAGATCAGAGTGAGAGTATACATGCACTGAGAAAACAGAGAGATCAGAGTGAGAATAAACATGTACTGAGAAAACAAAGAGATCAGAGTGAGCGTAAACATGCACTGAGAGATCAAAAAGATTGAAGAAAGAGTATACATGTACTGAGAAAACAAAGAGACCAGGGTAAGACTATACATGCACTGGGAAATCAAAGAGATCAGAGTAAGAGTGTACATGCACTGAGAAATCAAAGAGATCAGAGTAAGAGTATACATGTACTGAGAAAACAAAGATCAGAGTAAGAGTATACATGTACTGAGAAATCAAAGAGATCAGAGTAAGAATAAACATGTACTGAGAAAACAGAGATCAGAGTAAGAGTATACACGTACTGAGAAAACAAAGAGACCAGGGTAAGACTATACATGCACTGGGAAAACAAAGAGATCAGAGTAAGAGTATACATGTACTGAGAAATCAAAGAGATCAGAGTAAGAGTATACATGCACTGAGAAATCAATGAGATCAGAGTAAGAGTATACATGTACTGAGAAAACAAAGATCAGAGTAAGAGTATACATGCACTGAGAAAACAGAGATCAGAGTAAGAGTATACATGTACTGTGAAATCAGAGATCAGAGTGAGAGTAAACATGTACTGAGAAAACAAAGAGATCAGAGTGAGAGTAAACATGCACTGAGAGATCAAAAAGATTGAAGAAAGAGTATACATGTACTGAGAAATGAAAGAGATCAGAGTAAGGGTATACATGCATTGAGAAATCAAAGAAATCACAGTAAGAGCATACATGCACTGAGAAATTAGAGAGATCAGAGTGAGAGCAAACATGTACTGAGAAAAGAAAGAGATCAGAGTAAGAGTATACATGCACTGAGAAATCAAAGAGATCAGAGTGAGAGTAAACATGTACTGAGAAATCAAAGAGATCAGAGTAAAAGTATACATGTACTGAGAAAACAAAGAGATCAGAATAAGAGTATACATATACTGAGAAAACAAAGAGATCAGAGTAAGAGTGTACATGCACTGAGAAAACAAAGAGATCAGAGTAAGAGTATACATGCACTGAGAAATCAAAGAGATCAGAGTAAGGGTATACATGCACTGAGAAATCAGAGTGACAGTAAACATGTACTGAGAAAACAAAGAGATCAGAGTAAGAGTATACATGCACTGAGAAATCAAAGAGATCAGATTAAGAGTAAACATGTACTGAGAAATCAAAGAGATCAGATTAAGAGTATACATGCACTGAGAAATCGAAGAGATCAGATTAAGAGTATACATGCACTGAGAAATCAAAGAGATCAGAGTAAGAGTATGCATGTACTGAGAAATCAAAGAGATCAGAGTAAGAGTATACATGCACTGAGAAAACAGAGAGATCAGAGTGAGAATAAACATGTACTGAGAAAACAGAGATCAGAGTAAGAGTATACATGCACTGAGAAATCAGAGAGATCAGAGTGAGAGTAAACATGCACTGAGAGATCAAAAAGATTGAAGAAAGAGTATACATGTACTGAGAAATCAAAGAGATCAGAGTAAGAGTATACATGTACTGAGAAATCAGAGAGATCAGAGTGAGAGTAAACATGTACTGAGAAATCAAAGAGATCAGATTAAGAGTATACATGCACTGAGAAAACAGAGATCAGAGTAAGAGTATACATGTACTGTGAAATCAAAGAGACCAGGGTAAGAGTATACATGTACTGAGAAAACAAAGAGATCAGAGTAAGAGTATACATGCACTGAGAAATCAAAGAGATCAGAGTAAGAGTAAACATGCACTGAGAAATCAAAGAGATCAGAGTAAGAGTATACATGCACTGAGAAATCAAAGAGATCAGAGTAAGAGTATACATGTACTGAGAAAACAAAGAGATCAGAGTAAGAGTATACATGTACTGAGAAATCAAAGAGATCAAAGTAAGAGTATACATGCACTGAGAAATCAAAGAGATCAGAGTAAGAGTATACATGTACTGAGAAAACAAAGAGATCAGAGTAAGAGTAAACATGTACTGAGAAATCAAAGAGATCAGATTAAGAGTATACATGTACTGAGAAATCAAAGAGATCAGATTAAGAGTATACATGCACTGAGAAATCGAAGAGATCAGAGTAAGAGTATACATGTACTGAGAAAACAAAGAGATCAGATTAAGAGTATACATGTACTGAGAAATCAAAGAGATCAGAGTAAGAGTATACATGTACTGAGAAAACAAAGAGATCAGATTAAGAGTATACATGTACTGAGAAATCGAAGAGATCAGAGTAAGAGTATACATGTACTGAGAAAACAAAGAGATCAGATTAAGAGTATACATGCACTGAAGAAATCAGATTACTGAGCAACTCTTTGTATCAGATTTCTAGAGTTTACTCCGATCTAAGAAATCAAAGTATGCTTTTTACATGACCACTTTCATTATCAGATAACTGCAGACATCTGATTATGACCAGTATGTAAACACACTCAGTAAGTTGGGGAAATGATTGGTGTAATTGTATAAATTCAGGTGCACATCAGTTTGTGGCTGCAGCTTCAGTGTGCTTGGCCTGTAAGTCATTTTCTTGTTGTTGCACACTTGATTAGCATGCATGTCTGTATCATATATGCATGGTGCCATACCAGCAGAAACAGCCAGTAAGTTTAGAGTTTAGCTAAAATGGAATAAAGGGCAAAGGCTACATCTGCTAAGAGTGTTAGACTGTGTTAATGAAGTCACAAAGAGCAGTAGGCCATGCCAGACTCCACACGTGCTTCAACTCATCTCTATCTTCGCTTCTTTGTGCTAAAATTAAAAGCAAGCACTCAAAAATGAAGCGAAAGAAGCCAGAACTATAGACTCACAGACTAACCAGTAACCATGGAAACACACTGAAAGTCTGCAGTAACTCTAATAAGCGAAGGGCGGATGTTCAGGACCCAACTTTTCCCCCTCTCATTAAAAACGGACTGGCTCAGCATAAAACGGAGCTTTTCGGCATGAAGTCTGGCTCCTGTGGGTACCTGAGGGAACCCGGCTGAGTTCAGCATCAGTGCCATAGTTTGTTTCCTTTTGCTTTGAAGAGTCGGCCAAACTTAATTCTTATTTCACAATGTTGAGGTTGTACAGTATGTGGTCAACAGTTTGTGGACACCCCTGCATTCAGCTACTTTACGTTGACACAGATGTACAAATACACTCACACAGCTTGTCTAGTCCCAGTAGAGAAATACTGCCAATATACAGGACTAAATATTAACTTGTTGCCACCATGCTCTAATGCCAGGTGTGGGCTAGAGGGCTAGCATTGAGCTGTGTACTCTGCTCCATCAAATATTTTTGGGATGAGTTTGGGATGATCATCCAACATTCAGAATGCTCCTGTGGATGAATGCAATCAAATCCTCACAGGAAAGATCCAAAATGTAATAGAAAGCCTTTCCTGGACAGTAGATACAGTTATTTATACTTCATTTTATAGTAGTAGTAGTGATAAATGCTGTTGGCTACAGACCTAGAGAAACACTCAGGATGTTCATTGATGCTCTGACGGTGTGTCATTAATACTTTCACACATAGTGGATGGCTATTTATAAGCCAGCTGTGTACTGTTTGGTTTAAATGTTAAAGCTGCATGACAGCCTCTTTAGTGGGTGCTATTAAAATCTCTGTAGTTTCCACCTAGTGGCCAGTGCTTACAAATGCAGCAAAACACATGGTAAACAAAAAAGGTCAACGAAAAGGCAGGATCTGCAGCTACCTCACAGATTTCTGTAAAATTCTTAAATAAAAAAGTAAGTATATCAGGTTTTATCACAAAATTGAACATCAAATGAATGATATACTGTAACTGCTGTGTCAAATATAAAGTTGCTGTAAGTAGTAAATTAGGATTAAATGTGTGCCCACAACAGTGGGCATCATGCAACCTAATCATATTCCATATATTTCAACTATAGAAAACAATGCAGGTTAAAATATTACTTAATATTCCTTCCACAGCACTAAAATGTTCATTTTACGTTAACAAAATCTGTGTAAATTTTGTAAAAATAAATAAATAAATAAATAAATAAAGTTAAAAAATTTATGTATATGGTGCCCATAACTGTTAAAAGTTTGCATTAAAAATAGGTTTTATGAGTCTGAAAGGAGATATTTTTCCATAATTCATGCACATAAGGCATAACCATTATGGGACTTAATGCTCTGATGTTTTTAAATGTTGAGTCTTTGTGAGCAATTTACAGTCATATCAGTGACATCACAGAAGCCACGTGACAGGGTTTGTCTAAAAAAGCGAGCACACTCGTCAGTTGTAGCAGAGCGTAAAACCATCACAATGGACAAAGGACGTGATGCGAGTGATCTCCAAAAGGACATGATAATAGGATATCAGGTGAAGGGTGGTAGCATCAACTTTGTGGGATGTTCTAGAGCTAGAATGGACTTCTTGTTCATTGTGTGCCACCCAGTGGTACCCCATGAGCCATTGGTGCTAGGGAGGGATTGACGACTCCAGCGAGTGGTACACAGCAATCAACATGCCACAGTGGACCAGTTAACCTCTATAACGAACAAGGAAAGCATCATGGTTTAATTAGGTGGTCTAATGTTCTGATATGACCCTGTATCACAGCTGAACAATAACTCTTTCTCTTTGCTGACTCTAGGGTGAGGAACAGCTGTTTATACTTTACAATAATAATCATAACACAATCACTAGAGCATCCCCAGACCTTTCATCAGCCACTGGGCTGAAAATGCATCCATGCTCTCTGGTTGAGCTGTATGCTTTATCAACGTTTCAGTCACACAGTGATGGACTGGCCTATTTATTCTGCAGGATGGTGAGCTGTAGTCCTAGCCCAGACCGTTCAGAAGCTGTGTTTGAAGTTCGTATTTGACTTCCATTCATGAATGATTGTTCGACAAAATCAGTGTATAATCGTGGCTGTATGGGCTCTGTCCTTTTCAGTGTCTGCATGATGATGGCTTTCTTTGTCTGTCTGTTTACTTTAGGATGTGGAGGCTTACCTTGAGCAAACACATTGTGCAGTGCTAAGCTTTCTTTTCTCTGAAGTTGCATAATGCTGGTTGTGTGTGACAGCTTCTGACAGGCACCAGCAGAAGAGGGTGGGGTGTTTGGGTACACTCATTATTTACTCCACACACATCTTACCCTGTGTCTCCAGTCAGAGCAGCTGTGCTGTGTCAGCACTCTGGTGAGAAGAGCATCATGACTGTAGTGCTTACTCACGGCACTGTTTAATATTTTCCGTCATTGAACGAGCTATTTAAATATGCTTAATCATTAATTTCATAGTTCCACTCTGACTGGGGCTCACCGTTCCCCAGCTCTGATTGACAGATGCAATGGCGATTGATGGAAGTCAGGACACTGCTGTAATGGCACCACTGTTCCTGGTAATGCTGAAGACTGGCACCATATTTCACTCTGACACCACTGGGACACCCATGTCATCTCACAGTATACTGCAGTCAGCTTTTCTGTCTCTGCCTGCCTGAACGCCTGACTGCTCATTTGTCCATCTGTCTGCCCATCCATCTGCAGTGAGTTGTCAATGTATTACATATTTCTAAAATTTACCAATAGTCATTTAATAAGGTAAGTATGCTTGCTGTGTTTATAGTTACATTTTATAGCCAGTACGTTTGTCATAAACGTTCTGCTCTGTCAATGGATGGGAAGATGACAGCACTGGACCAATATGGGGGGAAGTCATGGCCTAGAAGTCGTGGTCGTAGTGCATCATCTGTGGAGAGAGAAGAAAAACAGGTTTAGGAGCATGATGAGGAGAACTGATGGAGGAAGTGGAGGTTCAGATGCTGATGCTTCCAGTTTCCCTCTGAACAAGGCTGCTTTTGCAATGGTGGTTTGAAGTAAGAACTCTGAGAGGAGAGACACACACAACACATCACAAGCTAACAAAGCAAGCTAACAAACACAGCATAGGCTAACTAACAACACAAGCCAACACAACCACAAGCTAAAAGAAACACAATACAAGCTAACAAACACAACATAAACTAATACAAAAACAACACAAGCTAGTTTGGTAAAGATTGTGATTGTAATTTGGTGTCTTTTTCCATTACAATTTAATAACTGTGCTGGTTAATCTGTGTTTTGTTAACTGGTGAGGAAAAGCAGAATTCTGAATGTCAAACGAGTGTCCAATATTAAACTTTATTGCAGTAAAACTTCAGTCTGCTTCCTGTCTAAATAAAAAAGTAACAGCATCATAAAAAACCAGTGACGGACTGTATGTTTCACACCTAGGCCTTCAGTAATGCTCCGTCTGAATCAATCTATCCCTCAGAAACAAATTTATGGTTATAAAAACCATTTAATTTGCAGAAATACAGTATAAAGAGCCATTGCACTGCAGACAGATAACTCCTGTAGCCTTAATAAATGCCTCTATTGAATAAACAAACCAGGGGTGAACAAGTCTCCTTACTGCAGCTATAGCCACGGCCCACATAAAAACATCAATAATAACCTCATAAACTTGCAATATTATTTAAGAAAATAGCAACATTGTACTCATCAAAAAATTTTATTATTTGTAAATAAAATCCATCCTCCTCTTTCCTCAAAAACAGTGCAATTACTGTAAAGACTATCCGTGCGCTTAAGTTCCATCAAGAAGTCCTTTCCTATTGACATTCAAGCTAATGCTAACTAGATTGACTATCCAATCAATGGGTCTGAATACAGTGACGTTGCCAGACACCTGCTAGAGGGCCCTGGTGACACCAACTCAAAATCTGATTGGTTGAAGCAACAGTTTAATCAACATTTATTTTGTGTTAAGAGAGCTTGCAGAAGGAATTCTGAAGGCCTCGGGCAGACATCTTTGATTTTGACCCAGTCTGGCAACAAATGATGGCTGAAATGTGATTGGTTAAATGATTTAATATGAAAATACATGACTGGAAACAGCACAACCATCGGAAAAGCTATAAAAGAAAGCGGATAGACCAGTTGGAATTATTTAATAAGTATTCATGGACCAAAATATAATTAACATCAGTTTGTGATTCAGATATTTCTTAGGCCAGTAGAGAAGGCCTTGCATGCCCTGACAGTCCACCACTGTTAAAAATGTCATTATTTGGAAGAACTGTTTGTTTTTGCCATTTGTGGCTGAATAATTTAGATTGCCATATATTTGGTGCATCATAATTAGTAGTATTACTTTACTAAAACTACTATTTTGTTAATTGTAGGGTCACGCTACTACCAATATGGTAGTGTCTAAAAACATGACAGCATTACCATGGGATAAAGGTGAATTCTATGTGTGTAGCACTCTGTGGTGTAGCTGCTGTGTTAAGATTGGTTGTTGTTGGTGATTCTATGGTGATCCTTTTAGTTTAGATTCAACTTTGCTAATGTGATACACAACAGAGTTTGACCTCCACATTTAACCCATCTGTGCAGTGAAACACACACATTAGTGAACACAGTGTAGGCTGTGAGAACATATGGGCAAGCGGTGGGCAGTCCTATCCATGATGCCCAGGAAGCAGTTGGGGGTTAGGTGCCTTGGTCAAGGGCACTTCAGTCATGACCTATGGAACTGGCGACCTTCTGGTCACAAGACCAGATTGCTAACCACCAGGCCACAGCTACCTTTTCCACTGATAAAGCATAGCATCAAATGCATAATACAGTGTACTGTAAGCCTACTCAGCAGTGTCTGTTTGTGTACCTAATAAATTGTCTGAGGAGTGTACCTAATAAACTAGAATTCACAGACATTCATAGAGATTGTGGAAACTCCATCCCATTAGACAGTAGGGAGGGGTTAGTGAGTGAGTGCTGATGTTATTGCCTCTGTTTGTAGCTCTGAAGACACAACCACAGGAAACATTAAAGGTCTTATCAGATCGGCATGTTGCAGGGGAATATCAAAGGCCATCAAACTGCTTCTTTCTATACTTGGAAGCAATAAATATTAGTACAGTAGATGACTCTTGTCTATAAAGGCACAGCTGCGAGTACATGGAATGACTTGGGCTGACCCGGATACTGCTCTGATGTGAGCTGGCCCATTCATCATGATCCTCCTGTTAATGCTGACCAAGCATCGCTCTCCACCTCTCCATCATACACAGCCACTCCCACACTCGGCAAATGGACAAATAAGATCAAGAAGTGTTTCGGTGAGAGTGAGTGTGTGTTTGGGATGCGAGCCAGAGGCAAGGTTGCAATTCTGTTGGATCAGACTGTGTGTGTCTCTCACTCTCAGTGGGGGAGCTGTGGTTGATGACCCTGTGCACTCTGCTTCCCTCCACAGTCTAGTCAAGAGCTTAGTTAGGAGTAGGACAGCATCATATGGTGCAAAATTCTCTACAATCATCAAAAAAATCTTCAAAATTTGATTTGTACAAAATTGATCACAGGAAGTTTTTTGTTTCAGCTACAGCTGCCACATTCATAATATCAACTCTCCTGAACCAGAGACAACATCAGAAGTGTCTTACCTGTGCTAAGGAGAAAAAGAACTTTCAGATGAAAGTCAATTTTACATTTCATTTGATAATCAAGGTTCTAGAGCAGGGGTGCACAACACGTCGATCGTGATCTACAGGTCGATCACAAAGGTAGTGTGGGTAGATCGCATGGCATTTAAAAAAATAGATGTCAGCCTATCATCCGTCCTCGCTATAAAACATCTCACTTGATTGACATACAGGGAGCCTGGTCGAGCACTAGGACCCAGAGGGATTCCAAGCCGCTCAATCTGAAATCCTGTTTCACTTTAGACTGCCACAAGCTCATTAGATTGGCTCTGCCGTTTCTTGCTAACGTGTGATTGGCCGTCTCCACTGTCGCCTCATAAAACAGCATCTGGACTTGTAAAACTTCCCACTATTGTAAGTCGCTTTGGATAAAAGCGTCCGCTAAATGCAATGTAATGTAATGTAATGTAATGTAAAAGGTGTTTTTCAAGTTGGCCAGCAGTCCGTGTTCAACTGTCACTGTAAGTTCTTGACATGAATGTTTGTTCTGCCTGTGTAAGAAACCTAAAACTGAGCATTTCCAGACGGCATTTCCTGCTCCGTCGCTGCGCTCCTCCACTGAACGTCGCCTTGCTTTGCCTAACATTCACACAAAGCAATCCAGACTGTTCTCCTCAGTAGTTCCCAGATGGTGGAACAAGCTGCCTACCACCACTAGAGCAGAGGTGTCCCTCACTGGGTTCAGGAAACTCCTAAAATCCGAGCTCTTCAAAGAGCACCTGCTCTAGTGATCCCAAATACTCCCGTGAGTACTGATATGCACTCAGCACTCGATATCTAAATGTTAATTCTAGTATACTAGTACTAGTAAATACTAGTACAACTCTAGTATTTTTCCCATTTGTACTTTCCCACTATTGTAAGTCGCTTTGGATAAAAGCGTCCGCTAAATGTAATGTAATGTAATGTAATGAAATGTAATGGAGTGGAGGAGGACTTTTTTACTGTAATTTTTGAAGTGTGTTTGTCTTGACTGCATTATTCATCTTCAGCCTTTTCACATGTGAAGATCATTAAGTC
>BRDA01026776.1:15907-26461 GCA_036984385.1 Crenuchus spilurus
TTTAAGAGATATTTCGAACAGTCGTCTACCTTCGTACTTCACGAGATTTTAGAGGACCATTATCAGCGCAAAGCTTTGTGATGCTGTGAGATCTCTAGTGGAGCAGCTGCACATTGTCCAAGGATTCTCCTCGTTATTCCAAATATGCCGCGTCATCTTCATTCTCTTACTTTCTGTTGTTGTTTTCTTTTTCTCTGTCGTCTTTTTCGCCAATAGAAACGTCCGGTTGTTGATCACGTGACTCCCTTGATGCGAAAAAAATCCGTTCGAGTGTTTCCATTACACTTTTGTGATATAAACCAATTTCGATACGACTGAAAAAAACACCTCATCTTAGCGCAAAAGACTTTTATCGAAAAACGTGTTTTTTCTAAATTGTTGTGTTTCCATTAAGCACATTTTTATTCGCAATTCTAATTTGCAATATTTCATGGTGAATGGAAACGCGACTATTACCAGGAGATTTTAGAGCACTTCATGCTTCCATCTGCTGACAAGCTTTATAGAGAATTTCCTTTTGCAGCTGCCCGCAGTAACAACATTACTAGTGACCATGATATTAATGTGCTTGACTGGCCAGCCAAACTGATCAACATTAAAACAAAACAGGTTAGAAATCTGTCACTGTACATGCACAACTTGAACAGAAACTGAGGTTGTCGTGATTGAGCAGGTGATTCTTTATTTTATATATATATATATATATATATATATATATATATATATATATATATATATATATATATCAGCTAACACAAGAACGTTGCAAGAACATTGCGAGAAAGTTCCATTTAGGTTATGCGAATGTTAGGTGTGGAGTTCTTGCTTGGTTATCAGAACGTTAGGTGTGAACATTAGGCTAGAATGTTCTTTGAACGTTCCCTTAATGTTATTATTATTATACACCCGGTCAGGTGACAAACGGGGAACATTCGTTCATCGTTAGGCTAACGTTACGTTGGAATGTTGAATCTAGTTTTGTTCAAACTTTAGTTAAAACCTTCAAAGAACGTTCCAGGAATGTTGTTATTTAACAAAACCATGCAAGAATGATACCAGAACGTTAGTTTACACCCATGTAACACAGAACGTTTAACTAACGTTCTGGTATTGTTCTTGCATTCTGTTCTAGCCTAATGTTCACACCTAACGTTCGCATAACCTAAATGGAACTTTCTCGCAATGTTCTTGCAATTTTCTTGCGTTAGCTGGGATTCTCTTCTCGTGTAGAAATCCGGACAGTTATACAGACAACTATAAAAAATGAAGGTCTAGCATAAAACTCTCCTGCTGTCTACCACCTTTTGTGTTCTCCACACTGAGTACACAGTGAATATTGATTTTTGAGTAGAGAGAAGGACAGAAGGAGAAGAGTGGAGGGTGTGAGAAATGGAGAAAAGGGAAAGGCCCTGGCCCTTACCACTGCTACAGCAATCCAGGGGTGAAGGAGTTTGTGAAACTATGGCAGAAAGAGAAAACGAATAGCTCCTCTCCTGGTTTCACTGCATGGAGCCTCTGAGATTATTGAATATGAGCCAGCGTTAGAGGCCCTAGGATATCAAATATTGTGGGCTGGGATCGGCTGAATTCTCAGTCTCATTCTGTCTCTCTCTCTTTTTCTCTCTCTCCCTCCCTCCCATCTCTCTTTCTTGCCAGATAATTTTGTTGTATGGAATGTATCATTAAGCAGGCTTGAGCTGGTGCAAGGTGAGTGTGGACACTCTTGATCATATGCTAAAAATTGTGGACATCTTTTCTAATTAAGGCATTCGGCTGCTTTAAGTTGACACAGATGTAAAAATGCACACACACATGGCTTCTCTAGTCCCTATTGCAAACACGAACCTATTGGCACCATGCCTAATGTCAGGCATGGGCTAGAGGGGTATAAAGCCCTACAACATTGTGGAACTGTCTTCTCTGCTCCATGCACTGCTTTGGGGATGAGCTGAGGATATCAACACAGTTATCACTGAATGCAATCAAATCCTCACAGCCATGCTCCAAACCAGTTACATCAACAAAAGCCAGATAAACTATTTGAATGAATGAGCAGGTGTCCCATTACTTTTGGTCCAATACAATTTTGATGTATGTGTGCATGATAAAGATCAAACAGTGCTAACTGCTGTGTCGTTTTCCTCCAGCATTATGATGACAACAGTGTATTTAATGTGAGTGAATGTCATTGGGTCATATGTAATCCATACAGGCATTTCACATTGTGCTGCTCTCTGACTTAGTCTGGTCTCCCCAGGGCGATGGATGCAGCTGTGTTACTATGAGCTTTGTGAGCATTGTCGTGATTACACAAGCACACACAGATGCTCTTTAGACATCATCTCATTTCACTGAGCAACTTCACAGCTATTCGTGAGACGACAGGTGAGAGATGAGAGTGAGGATGTATGTTTGTCACATGATGCAGAAATGCAATTTGTGTCTGCTCTATTCCCCAGATTCCTCAGGCTGATTACACCTCAGCCATTCCTCTTGTAATTAATGCTGAGGTATCCAGTCATACATTTATGGAAATAAAATGAAAAACAGGTTTGTGCCAGTTTATAGGGAACACTAGAGAAGGCTGATTTATTTATATACTGTAGCACTTTTTATACACATGCAAAGTGCTTTACAGATGAAGAAATTAAACAATAAAAAAATCCAAAAAGAACAGATAAAAAAAAAACTTTAAATATAGAATTTGATTAAATTAAAAAATAAAAGTGCAAAAAAAACATTATAAAATATTATATATTTTAAAATATTAAACAATATAATTAAAAGACAAGAAATAAAAAAATAAAAGAACAAAAAAACAAAATATTTTAAAATAGAATTAAAATAGAATAAATTGAACACTAGACAAGGTTGATTTATTTATATAGAATTTTTAATTCACTGTTTCCATTCAAAGTGCTTTACAGATGAAGAAATTAAACAATAAAAAAAATCCAAAAAGAATAGATAAAAACATGTTAAATATAGACTTTGAAAAAATGAAATAATAAAAGTGCAAAAAAATAATATAAAAAAAATAATAAGCAATACAACTAAAAGATAAGAAATGGAACAATAAAAAGGAAATAAGAACATATTAAACATAAATATAATTAAAATAGAAGAAATTGAACAAAACTTTAAAGATAATACATTTAAATGGTTAAACAATAGAATTAATTGTGAATAAATTAAGCAATTTCTTCTTATTTTAATTAACACCTGGGCCTGCAAAGCTAACACATGGTTAAGGTAGGCATAATATTCTGAACTTATCTCATGCACATCTGCTTTTATCTGCTGTGATTTTGGCCTACTGTTCTTGCTTCCCAACCTGAAAATGGTAAGATGCTTATGAACCCCCACCTTGTTTCATTATAGAATAGTCTCTTCTTTCCGTTTGTACAGATATTGGGTTACTGGCTGGCTTGGGGGGCTCACAGACAGAAAAAAAGCTCTGCTCCGGCACTTTCATCAAAGACAGAGCTGCAGGGCTGCTCCAGTGAGCTTTTTGTGTGCGGGATGGGCTTGAGCTGAGGAGTCCTGCAGGGTCGAGGGGGACTCGTTCACTGGGATGGGTTGTCGGTGCTCAAGGCGGGGTCAGATTACCCCAGAACAGATTTTTATGAGCTGATGACAGCTGCCAGAGCACGGTGCCAATCCCCCTGACATGGGTCATGTGACCCCTGCTTTGCTTATTTCAAACCATTGTATATTCCAAGTGGCTTTTGTTGCAGTGTGTTTAGATATACAGTTTCACGGTCATAATGTATCAAAAAGCACTTTAATTCCATGGTCTTGGGTTGCACGGTTGACCTCATTATTGGCCCGTGCCTCGAGCATCCCTCCAAAGGTTTTTGTGTTGTGAAATGCAAGTTACGTACAGGTCCCTATGGTCCTCTTCCTCTTTGACCCTACTTGTGCAGTGTGTGCGGGCCTGGTGACTGTGGGTGCCACCCTTGGTGTGTCTATTTGTCTCCCCAGTGTCCATTCTGACCTGATTCCAGATCAGCCTGCTCCTCTGACACACTTCTGCCCATGCAGAGAGGGAAAGTGGGCCAGCTGCATGTGTAACCGAGAGGCCATCACACTCCCTCGCCGTGCCTCCAGTGGGTTATTACTGTCATATTAAATGTCACACTGGGCTGGGCACATTCTGGTGGTGGCCAAAGCCTAGTCTGTATCCTCTATCCTGTATATAGTTCTGTTACCTTTCTGCTTTCTTAAGAGATGCAGTCTGAGGGAGGTGACGACATGCCAATGTTTGCACTTTGTTTGCTGGACTTAGCAGTTTGTTGCCAGGCGGTATATAGGTGTTGACACTGGCTGGGTCCCCAGAGACGTCCTGTTTATTTCAGCATTGCAGTATATTCCCCTTAGCTGACCTCATGTGACTTGCAGTGAAAAGTGTGGAGAAAGTAGAGCCAAAAGAAACTGATAGAACTATGTGCTGCATGAGATGGAGCTGAATTTTGGCCCAGATACACTGGAGGATTGGCACAATTGTTACAGTCAGCTATTAGAGTTACAAAATCAGTTAACTGTATTTTTTACCCTTAACTTATACAAGATAGGCCCAGATGTAGCTGTGTTGGTGATCACTGGCACTCCTGTTCATTCTAGACGTTAACTGGTCCAGTGTGGTGCATCGATTGCTCAACAGAGTCGTTGGCATCATTGACCCCTAAGGCACCACTGTTATGCCATTGGGAGGCAGTCAGTACACGTTCACTATGGCAGCTCTAGAACTTTCCACAAAGTTAGGAGTTTCTGGGATGCTACCATGCTTCCCCCTGGTACCCTATTATCATGCACTTTTAGCCATCAGTCACATGACATCCTTTGTCCATGATGATGGTTTTACACTCTGCTACAACTGACTGGTGTGCTCACTTATTTATACTGCTATAATTTAATACAGTGGAGCCCCTAATGACCAGCAACACTAGTAGAGTGATCCTGCTGTGTGGTTGTGTATGTATGTTTTGTTGTTGCTCCCTACAGAGTGGCATAGTGCAGAACAGGAATAGTATAGTCTCTGTGCTCTGCCCTCTCTCTCTGCCAGCACGCTGTAATAGTGAGCCAGGAGACCTGCAGGAGAGAGAACAGAAATAACTACTCCTGTCAGAGGAGACCTGGCTTCAGGAGCACAGAATTGACTTACATTCTCAAATATAAGGCTGAGTCACCCTTATGTCTTAACGGGGTATTGAGTCGAGGCTGGTGGAGAGTTTAAAGCCAATTCTCGCAGTTCATATAATGAGAATGACTTTTTAGGTTTCTCCTTTTCCTCATGTTATCTCTTTGCTCTTACAGTGGCATGCAAAAATTTGGGCGTCCGTGGTCAAACTTTCTGTTACTCTGAATAGTTAAGTAGAAGATGAAATGATCTGTAAAAGGCATGACGTTAAAGATGATGTCCTTTCAGCATTTTAATCAGGAATCATGTATTATTTTTGCTTCTGCACATCTAAAGATTTGAGCTCTGATCACTTTTGCAATGGTCTGACATCTTAATACTGCAGGATGGATTGTATATAATGATGATGTCATGTTGTGTCATTTTTTTATCTGAGAAAATCTAAATATAACATATAAAATAATTGTTGACTTGAGTCAGAAATATATGTTTATTAGCCACATCTTTATCTGACCCAGAGAGTGCTGACATTGACACTAGGGGGAGCTTTATCGTTTATCTCCATGCAGCCATGGGCTTACAGGCTTATGTGGACCAGTGTTGTGACAAGAATGTCATCAGTTCAGTCCCCTGAACCAACTGGATATGACTGAAGTGCATTTGAGGCTTCAACTGCTCACTGGGTCTTCTAGTGTGTGTGTTCACTAGTGTGTTTGACTGCACAGATGTGTTAAATATGGAGGTCAAATTCCTCTGCGTACAAGCACATTGGTCAGTGTGTCACTTTCACAGCAGGCACACTGATGAGGCTGCATGCAGATGTACCTGTAAATGTTTGCTGGCCTTGTATGCAGAGACCAATTGTTTAAAAATAATTGGGTGATGTCAATTATAAAAATGCAGACAATCAGTCTATCACTAGTCCCAACCATCAGCAGACATTAGGCTCCTCTAAGCAGCTGCCTAGCACTCTGACAATTAAAATAACTGATATCCACAAAACAGGAGAAAGCTATAAGAAGAGGGAAAATAATTTTCAGGTTATTTCCTTAGCTCATCATTTAAGAGAAATGGC
This sequence comes from Crenuchus spilurus, assembly GCA_036984385.1. Classification (NCBI taxonomy): domain Eukaryota; kingdom Metazoa; phylum Chordata; class Actinopteri; order Characiformes; family Crenuchidae; genus Crenuchus; species Crenuchus spilurus. The sequence continues at coordinate 22,123 of BRDA01026776.1, forward strand.
AATTAACAGTAACAGTGGAGGTAAAGTTGAGGTCTTCTTCAGAAAATTTTCAGAGAAAACTACTCAGAAGGCAAATAGCAGACTCTGAGGTGGTGGTGCACTAATGTGCACAAATAAGACCTTCATCGAAGACTTTCCTGCATCTTCACCGTAAAGTTTAGCATTAATCCGAGTTCATATCTACTGTGGACGTGGATGTGCCATGGGGTGTGTGGCCAAAGTGACATAATTGTAGATTAAATGAGCAGGCATGGAGGATGCTTGTGACAACATAGCCCGTCTGTGTGGTGACACAAACATGCTTCGATTTCTCATTGGCCAGAGTGTTTCCATTGTTACTTGTTCCTACTTTTTCCCCAGCCAGAAAACTTTTATTTTTGTTGCCAGAGGAATTGGCTACTACCAAGACAGAGTGAGTGTATAACATTAGTTCACAATAACAATTAAATTATTCAAATAAAGGAGAAAAGGCAAAATATTCATAATTCCAAAAAAGTTGGAACACTGTGTACAATGGAAATAAATGTAAATAAAAACTGAATGCAATGATTTGCAAATTTCATAGATTTGAAAATTGCATATATTTTATTCACAATAGAACATAGAACATAGATTTTGAAAGTGATACATCATACCATTTCATGAAAATTTAAGCAATTTAGGACACATCTCAAAAAATTTGGGATAGTGGCAACAGAAGTGGAAAGTAAGTGGTATTAAAGAAAAACCAGCTGGAGGGGCAGATTGCAAGTAAGTCACATGACTGGGTGTAAAAAAGGCATTTAATAGAGGCAAAGTCTCTCAGAAGAGGTTTACCAATTTGAAAAAATCCACAAAATGTATTACAAGAAGACTTTGAATAACCCACCATCTACAGTAGATAAAATTCTTGTGTGCAACAGACAAGGCCAACAGTCAATATTGGATGCTGGTGATTTTTGGGCCCTCAGAGGATACTGCATTAAAAATAGGCATGTTTCTGTACAGGAAATCACTGCATGGGCTCAGGAACACTTTCAGAAATAATTGTCTGTGAACAGAGTTTGCTGGGCAATCAACATTAAAGCTGCATCATGCAAAGAAGAAGCCATTATGTCAACATGAATTAGATACTTTTATTATTATATTAGATAGTTGTAATACTTCCCAAATTTGTGTTACTAAGTACTGACCAAGTAGGGTGCCCAAACGTTGGTTTTGGTAATGGAAATAAAAAAGTATTCCTTAAAATATGACGTGAAAGTGACTCATTGACCAAAGAGTTTGCACACAGAGGAATTTGACCTCTGCATTTAACCATCTGTGTAGTGAAACACACATATATATACACACACACACACACACACACACACACTAGGAGGCAGTGAGCACACTTGTCCACAGCACTCAGGGACCTGTTGGGGGTTAGGTGGCACGCTCAAGGGCACATCAGTTATGTCAGCTTTTGGTCACAAGGCAGCCTATCCTCCAGATCACAGCATGCCTTTTGGAAATCAGGTCATTGTTTATTCTCTTATAACACAATTGTGAGCAAACCCAAACTTTTCATTGCCATTGTGTATAAAGCTTATGATGTCTTAGACATATGTTTAATTTGAATAATAATCTTTTATTAGGCTGTAGCTTTGGGTACAGGCCTGAGATGGGTGGTGTAATGTATTGCTGCATTGTACTGAAGGCGGCCAGCATTAATTTAGTATTTTACTGGCTGTGCTGTCTCAAACACTGCCATATGGTATTTACAATGTCATACGTGTAAGCCATGCAAACACTCTGAGCCATCCAAAAAAAAATCCACACCTGACACACACACACACACACACACACACACACACACACACACACACACACACACACACACATATACACTACACGTCCAAAAGTTTGTGGACACTTCTTCTAATGAATGCATTCAACTACTTTAAGTTGACACAGATGTACAAATGCACACACAGCTTGTCTAGTCCCTGTAGAGAAGTACTGCCAATAGAATATGACTAAACATGAACCTACTGGCACCATGTCTAATGCCAGAAGTGGGCTAGAGGGGTATAAACCCCCCCAACATTGAGCTGTTTGTTCTCTGCTCCATCCAATGCAATTAGGTTGCATTGGGGAGTTGGGGGTGCAGCTCGGTGGTTTAGTGGTTAGCACGTTCGCCTCTCAGTGCTGGGGTCTTGGATTTAAGTCCCCATCTGAGCAGAGTTTCTATGTTCTCCCTGTGTCTGCGTGGGTTTCCTCCGGGGTCTCCGGTTTCCTCCCACAGTCCAAAAACAGGGAGGTCAGGTGGATTGGCTACTCTAAATTGTCTGTGTGTGTGTGTGTTCACCCAGCGATGGATTGGTGTCCTGTCCTGGGCTTAGTTGAATAGTGTAATGCCCTGCCCTTTGCCCAGTGAGGGGGTAGGGGACTAACCGTGACCCTGAATAAGCAGGTGTGATAATGGATGGATGGATGGGGAGTTGGGGATGAGATTGGGTGGTGATCAATCTCTAAATTCTTCTTTAAAGTTTTTCCTACACAGAAGACAGTTACTCCAACAAAAGCAAGATAAGCTCTCTTTAATACCCTTGCTTTCAGAATAAATGATGAATGAGCAAGTGTCCCAATACTTTTTCCATATAATGTACTTCACAATATAAGGTGGGACACAGGAAATTATTGTAATATTGTTTCTATGAAGTTCGTTTGCCTCATGTTTCTTCTTGGGTGTGTTCATGAACCAGTTGTAGAGTTGCATATGTGGTGTAGAATTAAATCCAAATTTTTCTTGGCTCATGTCAGCCCAGAGTTTTTACATTATCAGATTAGTTGAGGGCTTGGATTGTTGGTGGATATTGAACACATTATTGCCAAAATCAGATTTCCTGCAGTTATCAGATTATTTTTTACATCTAAACATACTCAGTGTTTTGACGTCAGTGCTTTTCTGTTGTTGTGATGTGAACACATGTGCAGACTGACCATTTGAGGTGATACTTATATGTGTAGAGTCAAATACGCAGCGTGATGGTGTGATATTGCAATGCAAACATCGCATTGCAAAACAACACAAATCCTGAAGATGCAACACCACAGCAACCAACTGATATCATACCATACCACCCAGCACCACCACATCAACCACCTGATATACCATATCACCCAGCAACACCACAGCAACCACCTGATATACCATACCACCCAGCACTGCCACAATCAAGCAATCAAGAGATATACCACCAAACAACACCATAACAACCACCTGATATACCATACCACCCAGCACCTCCACAGCAACCACCTGATATACCATACCACCCAGCACTGCCACAATCAAGCAATCAAGAGATATACCACCAAACAACACCATAACAACCACCTGATATACCATACCACCCAGCACCTCCACAGCAACCACCTGATATACCATACCACCCAGCACTGCCACAATCAAGCAATCAAGAGATATACCACCAAACAACACCATAACAACCACCTGATATACCATACCACCCAGCAAAGCCACAATCAAGCAATCAAGAGATATTATACCACCAAACAACACCACAACAATAACCTGACATACTATACCACCCAGCAACACCACAGCAACCACCTGATATACCATACCACCCAGCACCACCACAATCAAGCAATCAAGAGATACTATACCACCAAACAACACCACAACAACCACCTAAAATACTATACCACCAAGCAACACCACAGCAGTCAGCTAATACCATACGACCAAGCAACTAATCAACAACCTAAAATACCATACTACCAAGCAACACCACAGCAACCACCTGAGATACTATAGCAACCACCTAGCAACACAATAGCGTCCACTTAGAATACCATAACAACCATGTATCTGCACCATAGCAACCACCTGAGATATCATAGCAGTTACTTAGCAACTTCATAGCAACCACCTGGAATACCATAGCAAACACCTAGCAACACCATATAAACCACCATAAATATCATACAACCACCTAGAATATCATAGCAACAACTTAGTAACTTCATAGCAATCACCTAGCAACACAATTTTAAACACCTGGGAAACATCTGGGATACCATAACAACCATGTAGCGACACCATAGCAACCACCTGGCAAAACACGTTATTGACCATGTAGCAACTGCCTGGGAACCACTTTATCTGCCCAACCACTCTGTTTCCTTCTGGAAATACACTTTTCTAGTTTAATTTAAAAATATAAAATATCTTTGGAAATTGTAAATCCTGTACCGTGAATGGTCTGTGTATCATTATACCTGTGTGTGTGCATGACAAATTACACAAACCAGACCAGTAGACATATGTTTGAGCAGAAGAAGTGAATTT
>BRDA01026788.1:0-12531 GCA_036984385.1 Crenuchus spilurus
ATTGAACAGAGCAGTGAGCTAAAGTGAAGCCAAGCACAGAGCCATCAGTCACTGTGTGTGTGTGTGTGTGCGAGAGTGGCTGCTGAGAAGTGCCCGTGTATTGAGGGGCGGGCGCTCTGTGTGACTGGCCAATCACAGACCATGAAGATAGTCAGTTACCCAATGAGGATCTTCCATCAGCACCAGCATGAATTGACGAGTTATATCATGCTCGTTACTTGTCAAAAATCTGAAGCAAGTATCCGGGTCAACCCTAACACTGAGCCAAAAGGAATTAGTAACAGCAAGCTTCCTAGAAATGTAGTGGAGTCGAAAGTACAGTATTTGTCTTTGAAATGTAGTGGAGTGAAAGTCATAAGTTCACCAAAAAATAAATACTCAAGTAAAGTAAAAATTCTCAAAAAATGTACTTAAGTACAGTACTCAAGTAAATGTACTTTGTTACTGTCCTCCACTGTTATATTGTTTTTTTGCCATGCACTACCTGCCACTCTCCTATCTGCATTTCAGTCCAACTTGTTGCCATCTAGTACATAACAGCCCCATTATAATTATATATCATTGTATATCATTGTGTGCTGTAATACTGTGGTATTGTAACACAGTGTGTATTATTGAATATTAGAGACAAAATAAAAAGTTAATTAGTAAAAATGGTAAGCATTTTTAACATGTTGTAACCATCCCTGATCCATGTTGCTGTTGTCTTCAGGGTTGAGGTTATTTGCAACTTCTGACTTCTTTCATTAAAAAATTTAGAATATCATATGTAATAATATTTCACTGATATGACAAATTAGCAGACAAATGTAAGCTTAATATGTAAACATTTACTTGTTCTAGTTCAAATGGAGAGATGCAAAAAAAGTGTTTCAATCATCCTCAAATTCTCTTATTATCTGTGGAACAAAAAAATAGTTTAAAAACAGTCTAAATATGTTGTTGAATGCATTATTCAGAAACTTCACAACAAATCTTTCATAGTTTTTTTCTGTCTTATAATTAACACTATGAGTATTAGAACTATTCCTGCTTTGTTCTCATTAAAGAAGCTCAGAGGGACTTGCCTTGAGAAGCTAATGAAACGTCTCCACATCGTGGATTAGTGCACAGTGCCAGTATATGCAATCTCTCTCTCTCTCTCTCTCTCTCTTTCTCTCTCTCACTTTCATACATTCTTTCTCTGTCATCCTCACCACACAATCAGTTCATTCCATTGTATGTCAGTGCATTGTTTCTTGATCCCGATCTTTTTTTATTGTGGCATAATCCACCATAAATATAATCTCAGACTGGATCTGCAGTTTATATGAAGTTGACAATCTGAAAAAAACTTGGCATTTATATATATATATATATATATATATTAGCATTTATTAGTACAACTACTTACTCTTCAGTAGAAATTTACTACATATTTCACATCACATGAAAATTTAATGTCTTCTAGTATCTAATATATTTTATTCTATTTCCTGTCTCTCTCTTTTTCTTGTTATTTCTCTCTCTCAGTCTCTTAATTACTCTGTTCCTCTGTCACATTCTCTCTCCATCGCACTTAATTTCTGTCTTTCTCTTCTGCTCTCTCCCTCTCTCTCTGTCCCCCCCATTTTTTTATACATTACCAGTCAAAAGTTTTGACACACCTTCTGGTCATTCCATGCCTTTTCATTATTTAAAATTGTTCTGCATTGTAGATTAATACTAAAGTGATCCAAATTATGAAAAAATACATAATTAATTATTTAGTAAACAAACAAGTGTTAAACAAACCAGAATATGTTTATATTTTACATTCTTTAAAGTTTTCTTGGCATTTTCTCAGTCAGTTTTATGAGGTAGTTTTTGGAATGGCTTTCAGTTTACAGCTGTGCCTTGTCAAGAGTTAATAATGTACATTTCTTTCTTACCACTTAATGTGTTTGAGACATCAGTTGTGTGTTTACTTTGAAGAATCTAAGATCTAAAACATATTTTGGTTTGTTTAACAATTTTAAGTTTACTACATGATTCCTTATGTGTTCCATAGTCTGCATGACGTCAGTATTCATGTACAATGTTGGAAAGTAAATAAATTAAAACATTGAATGAGAAGAAACTTTTGACTGGTACTGAATATCGCTTTATCTCTCTCTCTCTCTCTCTCTCTCTCTCTCTCTCTCTCTCTCTCTTCATCTTCCTCTTCCTCTTCCTCTCCCTCTCCCTCTCTCCTCAATGGATTCCAGTTAAACTAAGCCTTTATGGGAAGATGAGTGTGTACAGTACAGATCACACATAGCAGTGAAGGGAAATGGGAATTTCTGAGACACAGTACTAATCCCCTCACACAAATCACACAACACACACACACACACACACACACACACACACACGTGCAAGCAGTACTATTTTTAGAAGTGTATCATTTTTCACGGAAATCCATAACAACTTGGGGCTTTTAGTGGAACATTTAGACACACACACACACACACACACTCACACACACACACACACACACAGATTTCCTTTTTTTTTCTTTTCAGGAAGTCACCTCACAAATCCCAATCATATTACAGTATACATATGTACCTATTCAAAATAGTTCAGTATATTTTATATTGTACATTTACAGGAAAAGAAAAAAAATGCTCTTTGTTTTAATGGAAGTTACTCACAAAGGTGCTGAAACATATTAATTGATCTATTAATCTTGAAACATTCACATGCAAAGTCCAGCCAGTATTTTCAAATGATGTAAAAATAAATATAATAAGGCATAACATTTGCAACATTGGCGAATATACAGTATATCAGTCTTCCATATCCTTTGATTACAGCTGTAAACCACTAGGACATGGTGTATACAAGACTTCTGAACATGTCTTGTGGTGTCTGGTATCACATGGTAGATCCTTTTAAATCCTGTAAGTTTTGAGGTGGAGCCACAGCAAATCAGAGTTGTTGTTATAATCTATTTCACAGATTGGATTGACATCTAGGGAATATGGAGGTCACTGTTGGTGCATAAGCATAAGCCTCATCACTTCACAGATGCTCTGAGCCAGTCATCTGGACCTTGTGAATGTGGCTCAGGTCTGCATGTTTTTTTTAACGTCCAACTCATAATCTAAAAGACTAATGTGCTCACTTACAGTGAACCCCCACCTATTTGTGGTTCAGCATTCGCGGATTCACCTATTTGCGGAATTTTCTCTAGAACATATCTACTTGTTATTCGCTGAAAACCCACAAATTCACAGTTTGTTCTGTAGAACATATGTACTGTACAACAGCTGGGTATGTGCATGCTCCAATACTCGAATGCTATTGGCTGGCGTTTGGATGGCCGTACAAGGCCAGCTCTCATTTGCTGATCTGCACAACACACAGCCACTTTCGCAGGAGCCGTAGACCTGACTAGTTTTGCTTTTCTTTTAACCCTAAGATGCCCCCTAAATGCCCAGCTTCTTCTCAGGCTTCCAGCACAAACTGTAAGTGGCGAAGTGTAAGCGGCTTTCAGAGAGAGAGAGAGAGAGCGAGAGAGAGAGAAGGAGATAGAGAAGGAGATAAAGAGAGCGAGAGAGAGAGAGTAAACTTTACACATGTTTCTGAAGTGTTAAGGATGATAGTTTAAGGCATATGGTTGGATTTAACCATCAAAATAGGTACTTATAAGCACTTTTAGGGGGGGTTACATGTATTTGTGGATTTGTGCTATTCACGGTAGGTTCTGGTCCCTAACCGCCACGAATACGGGGGGGTTTACTGTGCATCTAAAAAATTCCAGGCTTTCATATGAACCATTATTATGAGATAATCAATGTTATTCACTTCACTAACTACAACATTAAAACTACTTACAGATGAAAATAATAACACTGATTACCTTATAACAACTTTTCGAGAATAGCCAGTCAGATGACTGGGGTGGAGCATTTCTGAATATGCAAGGTTTCTGTGGAGCCCCCACTCAGCAGTGGTCAGTACCTATCAACAGTGGCCTCCAAATTCCCCAGATTTCAATCTTCAGCATCTGTGACATGTACTGGAATAGTACACTAATCCATGGTGGCTCAACCTCACAACTTACAGGATCTGCTGCTAACATCTTGGTGGTAGATACCACAAGACATCTTCAGAAGTCTTATAGAGTCCATGGGTTGGTGGTTTGGAGTTTGTTTTAATGTTAGGGTCAATCTGTGTAGATATGAGGTAGATAGTTGCTAGATGGGTGGCATTGTGGCTTGGTGTTTAGCATGTTTGCCTCTCAGGTTCAAGACCCCATTTTTGTGGAGTTTCCATGTTCTACCCTTGTCCGTGTGGGTTTAAAAAAAAAAAGAAGGACATCATGTGAACTAGCTACCCTAAATGACCCTGGTGTGTGAATATTTATGTACCAGGTGGACTGTCGCTTCTGGTTGAGAGTAAGCTGTGCATGACTGTTTGCCTCTTCTCGCCGATGTGTGGTTAAGTTCTTAGTGTGTAAAATTATTATGTTGATTGTGTTAATTGTATAGCATCCTTGGGTTTGAGAAAGGCACTATAAACGTGCATCATTCATTCATATTACGCATGCCCCAGCCTACTTCATAAAAAATCACAGATTTTTTATGTGGCCTGTAGATTTGTCTTGTTTTGTTCTGGAAATGTACTAAAACAAGCACACACCTGCACAACCTCCTAAAACATGATATGAAATAGATATTGATGTCCTCCTGACTAAGACTTTGTACGTTAGAAGCCTTTACACCTCGCAGAGCTGAGCTTAATCCCACTGTTCACTGGAGCATAAAATAATCTGCCTTGGATTGAGATTGTCTGTAATAACACATTGTGTACAAAAGAGATGAAAGAAGAGATTAATGTGTTTACAGTTTTCCCTTTCACTACTGTACTCTGGCCTGCAGTGGATTGTGGGTAATAGAGTTCACATGAGGTTGGACTGGCTCTTTAAGCTCTGGCCTACTTCACCTGCAGAAAACGACAGAAGAGACACAAAATCCCATAATCCATGCTACATTTTGAACCTGAAATGATTAAAAAGCCAGAGTAATGCACCCTTTAAACACACACACACACACACACAAATCCACAGTGTGCATCACAAAATTGGAACGGTGTGTTTTGGTAGTGATTTATGAGAGAAGAAGGCGCTATGTAAGAAAGGCGCTATGTAAATGTAAAATTCCTTCATCATTCAAAAAATTGTAACATTAGAATGAATGCAAAATAACAATACAATGTGATAGATTGTGTTAATTAATATCTATTTCTTGTGCTTTCCCAGTAGTTGCAGTTACCATCCAGAAACTGAATCTGCTAAACAATTACCAGGAATTTCAAGCAGCTATGACAAAAACTGCTATGGTGGCAAGAAGTATCTTAGCATTGTCACTGTGGATGGAACTGAGTGTGGACCAGAGAAAGCAATGGAGAGAGTTCTCTGAGGAGATCAGAAAGAAAACTATAAGCAAGTATGTTAAAGGTTAAGGCTATATGATCATCTCCATGCAACTTGATGTTCCTGATGTTTCCAACAGTTGCAAATATTATTAAGAGATTGAAGGTCCCTGAGAGGACCACAAGAGGAAAATCGACCCCAGCTTGAGCAGAAAGGCCCAAAGGAAAACTTCCAAAGAGACACAAGCTGAAGTCCAAGGTCAAGGCCCATCAGTGTTTGATCACACCATCCATTGCTTTTTATACAATAGTAGACTCCATGAAAGAAGACAGAGGAGGTCTCCATTGCTGAAGGAAAAACAAATTCCAGACTAGAATTAAATAAAACTAGAACTAAATAAAAACTATTTTAAAATGAAAACTATGACTAAAAGTATTAGACTTTTTGTCAATGAATAACAACGAAACCAAAATGTCACAGGACAAAAAGAATGTACTTCTCCAGTAATCTGCTTTTTAAAAAATGAACCTGCCATATCACATCATTATGCCTGACTTTCTCAAAGCACATAAAGTTCCCCAGTCACACTGGTGAAGTTTAAAAACACAACATGCTGACATCACTCCCACAGCTTGGACAGAAAAGAAAAAGAGCATTATGGAGTAATTTCACTTTTGCTGCCACAGAAAACAAAATGGAGTGCAAAGTTTGTGTATTGAAAATAACTGGGAAAAACATGACGAACCTCAAGACCACCACGATATTTACGAAAAGGTATGCTATGTAGCTAGCTAGCTAGTTGGCTAATGACAATGAATATGTATATCATGTAATGTGAGTGCTGATTCTAGTTCTGGTGTTTGAAACAATCTCTTCACTCGTGTCTGCATTACCAAAAACAACTTCCACAGTAATCTGAGTCTGGATTTACAAAAAAATGGTTGTTTATTCCATTAACGGTAAACATGGTAAAAAAACTGTATTTTCCACCAGCATACAACACTGCTCTGAATACACTGCGGAAAATGTACCAACCAGTCTTGCCAGATCTCATGATAAAAACAAGCAACCAGTTCTATGAAAACAAACCAAAAATAAGCCCAACTGGCAACCCATCACATTCTGTAAAACCGAGGACACTTTTAAACAGTATAAAGGTAAGCATTTATTATGACATTATACATAAATAACACCAAAATTATGCTAAACACTTTTAATATCAAAATTTTGAATAACTTAAATTATTTAATAAATTATTTGAAAAACGTAAAATCTTTTAAGCTCTGATCAAAAGAAAAGTGCATTTTGCATCTCCCATCTGAGGTCGGAGCCATTCTTTCAATGCAATTGGAAGAGACAAACTACCTAACACTCACCTTTTGCTTTTTTATGGGGCAGCTGGGAGATAATCAAAGAGTTTCACTTGGAAAGAAAGTCAAGCCCAAATAAGCAACTTCACGTTCAAAAACAAGCCCAAAAAACCGCAACCCACAACTCACAAGATTTGCAAGTGACTTAAAAAAAAAAAAGCCCAAAGTCACTTATAATAAGCAGACTTGGCAACACTACAGATCACTGCCAGTCACTTTCTTAAATTTGTTTGTTGTACTGCATATTTATGCACAGTATAGTAAATATAACGGATTTCTTGTTTTTAAGAGGCCGTCAAGGGATTGCTGTTAATGTGTGTGTTGTTTAGTCATGTTAATACCAAATTGTATTTACATTTACATTTACATTTTATATAGTCATGTAAAAGTTAAATAAATGCAAAATGTTTTAGAAAAATAAAAATGGGCCAGCTTTCTTCCACAATATCTGATGTCAATGTGTTATTAAATGGAACAAAAATTAAAGACTATTGTTTTATTAAAATAGCAGTAAGCCTAAAAATACAGTGAGTCTAAAAATATATCTAATTTAAAATAATATAAAAAATACATAACTAAAATTAGATTAAAAATTTTACATATTTAATTAACTAAAACTAGATTAAAATGTTTTCAGTTTTCATCGACTAAAACTAGACTAAAACTAACAATAACTAAATTAATAAAATGTGACTAAAACTAATATACATTTTAGTCAGAAGACTAAGACTAAAACTAAATCAAAATCACCTGTCAAAATTAACAGTTTTATAGAAGGTTAATGTTGCACTTTGCTGGTTGTCAGTCAAGCTCTGTTCACTGTGTTAGCTGGACAGAGAAGAGAGCTGATGTTCCAGTAATAGGGCCAAGCTAGACTAGTACTGTTTGTATGTGTATTAGTTCATTAATGTTATAGAATTAGAATGAAAGAACAGAAGACATGATGAATTAAATGATGCCCACCCAGCTCCAGTCAGACAGCCAGGTTCAGGTGAGAGAGAAAGGTGAAAATGATATGCCTGAAAAAAATGTGTAGTCCTAAAGGCTGGACTAATTTTTCCTAAACAGTAAGTGATGTAGCTGTAGAATAGCTCATATGAACAGGATAAAAACAGATCTGTCTATATATTGTAGTGAAATGATCAATTTTGGTAATTTTGTTTTTAGTTATTTATATTAAAGCAGATAACAGAGAATATACTTGCTGTTGTGGGAGGAAAAAATGATCTAAATCATGGGTTTGTGTCCAGCCATTATTATTATTACCATCATATCTACTTATAAGATGTTTAAAATGAAAGTAACACACCTAACAGATCATTAGAATTAGTGTGTGATTTGATTCTGACCAGCCCATAGAAGCTCATTTTTCTATGAAAAAAATACTATAAATGAATAAGAATTTATTTATTTGTTTGTTACTAAATTAAAATACTTATTTGTTTGATATATTTGCCAGTTAGCACAAAGAGGGAGAGAGGATGAGAGTGGATGAGAGAAACATGCAGTCTGGAGAATAAAACTCTTCAAACTTGTGAACAAACCTGGAATTAATTTTTTGTAGAAGGATACCAGCAAATGTTCAGATCTAGAACATACAAAACCTTTATCATATGCCTCTTCCAGCCACTTATGCAGTCCATTGCATGATGGGTAACTGTAGCGGACACATTCTGTTGTCAGCAGATCTGTGTTATGGGCCGTCAGGGCTGATGTCCCAGGGCATGGAGGGACGTCCTGTCACTGTCACACAACAGCCTGTAAAGCCCTGTGTCAGCGGGACATGGTGGCATGTGTCACACTGCATGACCACAGCAGTGCAGAGATGAGGACAGTGGACATCTCAGGAAAGTTTCAGGGGGCAAGACGGATGAGGTTTGTATGGGACTTTTTTGATAGATGGGGTTATAATCAGCACCCCCACACACATGCACATGCACATTATCTCATAATAATACACACAATGCTTATGTGAAATTCGGAGTAACTGACAAAAAATTGTTAAAAACATATGACCATCCTCAGCAGTCTTGATTCCAGGCTGATAGAACTCAGGTATTTTTACTGCTATTTGCTTGAATCAAAAGATGGAAAAATAACTGCAATTAGTCTTTAACACTTCAGTCTGCTTAACTATTTGGTAAACCACATTTGAGATGCTATATCTTATTGAAGAAGGTGTTGAACTTAACGCAATGTGATTGTGCCATCTCTACCAATCAGTAGACATATGCAGGCTAAAAAAAACATGCACTAGAGGTCACTAGAAATGCAACACATTGATGGTTCACATTCAAAAATGTAAGTGACCTATATCTGTAATGTGAACGAATCTGTCTCTGAAACATCTCACTTGTGCACATTGATATGTGTATACACATCGCCTTTGTCAATAACAGCAAAAAGCATCACATTTGTGCAGGGTTGCCAGGTGTACAAAAATACAGTCACAGGTAAAACTTCAGATTTGGCAGTTTGCATGGTTTTTGCACTACATAAAAGAAGACATGGAATGAGAAAGTAAGATTTGAAGAAGACTTATGTTTTAAAGCTCATTGACACGTACAGTGAGGAAAATAAGTTCTCCCACTTAGAAATCATGGAGCGGTCTGAAATTTTCATCTTAGGTGCATGTCCACTGTGAGAGACATAATCTAAAAGAAAAATTCCGGAAATCACAATGTATGATTTATTTATAATTTATTTCTCATGGTCTTTGGGCCCAGAAGAAGGAGCTCTGTTTTGTCATTATTTAAGAGAAGGAAGTTATACAACATGCAGCATTTCACATCTTTTACACAGTCCTCCATTTTCTTTAATCTAATCCTGTCGTCAGGTTTAGCTGATATATAAAGTTGTGTATCATCTGCATAACAGTGGAAATTAATATTATGTTTACTTATAACGTGGCCTAATGGAAGCATATAAAGAATGAATAATAAAGTTCCTAAGATAGATACTTGTGGAATTCCATATCTCACTTTTGTACTGTTTTACGATGCATCATTGACATTTACAAACTGGTAACCAGTGGTGGACAAAGTACTCAACTCTAGTACTTAAGTAAAAGTATTGATACTCATGGTCAAAATGAACTCATCTACAATAAAAGTTGCTCAGTCAAAAGTTTACTCAAGTTAAAGTACTGAAGTACTTACTTTTGAAAATACTTAAGTATTCAAAAGTACATGCATTTAAAAATACTCAAGTATTCAAAAGTGCAAATTATATTTTCTAATATCAGTACATTGCTGTATTGTTTTGAGTGCTTTTACAGAACCTTGTAACTTGCTGAAACCACCTGATGATGTATTGACATGTAGAACCACTCTGCAACAAAACGTCTACACCACCTGTAAAACTTCAGTAGGGATGAGCGAGTACACCACTATCTGTATCTGTATCCGTAGATGTACTCGAAATGGGGGGAGCCTAAACTGGAATTGGGCGTAGTTTAACCAGACATGGGTGGGGCTTAAACCTGTACATTATTTTAAGTCTGAAATTGATATGGATTGATCAGAAGTTGCTATATGTATTGTTTATGTCAGCCTTGTTCACTGTATTCTTCTCAAAAGCACGACCAAAGTTTTCCAACTTACTTTATATCACCAGCCAAACTAAGAGAAAGCAGACGTTAAAAAAAAAAATAAATAAACCTGACCAGGCAGTGACCAATGCAACATGAGCCGTTTTCAGTTCTGTCTGGTCAAATGCACCACATACGTTACAAAACCAGTTTACCAAGTAACTGTAACATCATACAAACCAAAATAGAGGCAAGCTGAAGAAAACCTAAGAAGTACTTAACAGAGCAGTGAGCTAGAGTGAAGCCAAGCACAGAGAGATCAGCAGGGTTGCCAGGTCCAACAAAGATATCCAGCCTAAAGTCAGTCTAAAACCCGCCCTTCAGAAGCTTAAACTAGCCTTTCACAGTCTTTCACACATTTGACGCAAATGGCAAAACAACTATGAGTGTACGACTTAGTATTTTGTTTATAAGGGATTTATCAGTATTGCTATTTATCTTAAAGTCATTAATAATATTGTAACATGAGTGGTTTATTAGTTCTTTTATAAGTTTTATATCCCTGTCAAGAATATTTAATAGTAACATAATTAGCAAAAAGAGATATTAACCACATTAGGGCTGTTCCTGTGATTCCAACCATGTTCTCTAGTCTTTTTAGGAGAATATTGTGGTCTGTTGTATAAAAAGCTGCACTTAGATTAAGTAAAACTAACAAGGATACACAGCCTTGATCAGAGGCAAGAAGATGATCACTTGATATCTTAATAAGAGCTGTCTCAGTGCTATGATGGGGTCTAAATCCAGATTGGAACTTTTCATAAATTTGGTTATGCAAATATGAGCAAAATTGTTGGGCCACAACTTTTTCCAAAATTTTAGACATGAATTTAGAAAGACATTAAGAAGTTAGAAATAGATTTATAATTGGACAATATATTAGGGTCTAGATTTGATTTCTTAATCAAAGGTTTAATAACTGCTTGTTTAAAAGCTTTGGGTACATGTTCTAAGTAAGTTTACTATTGTTAAAATAGGTTTACTTGTAACTGAGAGTGTTTCTTTAAGTAGTTTTGAAAGAATAGCATCAAGTCTGCAAGTTGTACAGTTTGATAAAGCAATAATTTTCTCCAGATCTGGTTGTGTTATTGGATTAAAAACTTCCAGCCTGTCTTTCAAAGCTGTGTTTTGTTCTATTTCATTTAAGTCTGATAGCAGACAGCTTGGGTTTAAGGCTACAGATGTAGTTTTTTGTCTAATGTTTTCTATTTTATTATTGAAGAAGTTCATAAAGGTGTCACTAGTAAGATTAGCTGGAATCAGAGTTTCAGTGTCTGCATGATTTTTTCTTCCTCTCTAGTTTCCGAACTACTTGCTTTAAAGTGCAAGTTTGATCATTATACCATTGGGCAAGCTTTTTCTGTCTTGTCTTTTTATATTTAAGAGGTGCTACAATGTCTAGTGTTGAGTGGAAGGTATTTCCTACACAGTCAGTCAGTCTTTATAAATCCATTGAGCTTAATGAAGAGTAAATGGGAATTGATAAGGCTGGGAGGTTTTCTATAAATAGTTGGGCTGTATCTGATGTTATTGAGCGTTTCATGCAATAACGTGGAGATCTGCATATATTGTGATTAAGATGTAGCTCATAAGAGATTAGATAGTGATCTGAAACTGCTGGATTTTGAGGAAAAATGTTTAAGTTATCCAAGTTAATTCCAAAGGTCAAAACTAAATCCAGGATATGATTACAATAGTGTATAGGTTTCTTTTACATGTTGCGTAATAATAATAATAATAATAATAATAATAATAATAATACCTGTAGAATTAAAAATAGATGTAAATGCATTTTTAATGAGTCAAGTATATTTTCAAAATGAATATTATAATTATTACTTTATCACTATACACTACTGCGCTTGACAAAAAGTCACTGAATTCTTTCAGGAATTCTGAGTAATATTCGGAGGCCTGTATATATTAAATAATGAAAATGCAACCTTATTTGTAGCTGGATTGGTTATATTAATTGAAAGAATTGCAAAGGAATGAAATGTCTCACAGTATTTCTGATTAATGGTTAAAGTGTTTTGGTAGATTATACCTACACCACCTCCTGTTCCTGACAATCTCGGACTGTGAACGTAATATAAACTTCAGGGCTGGCTTCATTTAGGGCTAAATAGTCATCAGGTCTAATCCATGTTTCTGTAAGACATAAAATATAAAATTTCTGATCACTTATAATT
>BRDA01026793.1:0-17157 GCA_036984385.1 Crenuchus spilurus
TCAGTGTTCAATTATTCAGCCTGTTGGTGCCTTTATTCTATTTTTATTTTAAATTACTTTTCAAAATGGCATGTCTGTGCTTGGTGTTAGACTTTTTAAGAAATAAATTTCATCCAAAAATGCGACTTATACTCCGGTGCGACTTATATATGTTTTTTTCTTCTTTATTATGCATTTTATGGCTGGTGCGACTTATACTCAGGAGCGACTTATAGTCCGGAAAATACGGTAATCTACAATACAGAACATTTTTAAATCATGAAAAAACCACTGAATGTCCAGAAGGTGTCCAAACTTTTGACTGGTACTACTGACACTATTTTTGTTTACATTGTGAATCACTGTTTGTTTACTCTGCTGCACTGGAGGAAAGAGGGAAATGCTGAATGAAGCTAGTCTGCGGCATTTCATTCTTTACAGAAAACAAAGAACAACACTTTATGATGAAGTACAGTCACACCGACACGTCACATCCATCAGCACGGTTCTCTGAAGAGCAGAATAAAGAACGTTACGTTTTAGAATGATTTGTGTGTGTTGATCTGTGCACTGCAATGTTGTGTGTTATCTGTGGAATGCAGTTATTATAATTCTAATCAGACCCACAGGCCCTCCCTCTCTCAGTACATGCCTAATTTAACAGGAGATATGTGTGGGGGAGAGGGACCGCACACACACACACACACACACACACACACACACACACACACACACACCTCCCCAGAATCTTTATAAGGGACAAACTATAAACTTGTAAGGACAAAAGACAGAGTAACAAGAGAGAAACACTAAAACAGAAACGTTTGGCTCATTCAAGCTGAATTAGTTTACACTCTAACAGTACTAGCAGTGGAGTGATTCTGATCCAGTATAAACCTGATTTATGTGTAGACACAGGTGCAGGTGTTTTAAGAAGTTGATGGTGAAATCACACAGTGTTGCCCTGACCTTTCCAGCATAGTGGTGAATAATAAAGCCCTGGTTCCAGCTGTTGAAGTGCTCGTGGTTGTTGATCTGCATTCTCAGTTTCTGCAGCATGGTCTGGTCTGCTCCCTCACCCTTCGCATGCATTGTAGCACAGACGTCGTCCAGGATGCTCATGATGCCTGGTGGATTCTGGGAAAGACGATGCAGATGCAAATTTTGCACAAGTGACATAAACTGCTCTAAACATAACAGTGTTTCAGGTGAACTTCTCAAAATGTGGCCAAAATAAGAGATCTTTAGTTTAGTTATCTAAGCTTCTTGTGAGGACTTTGGGAGTAAATGAGAGGGAGAGAGAAGAGATGCCACGAGTGTGTGTTGTGTGGTGTGTATATTATGGTGGCCGAGATGACCCAACATGCTGCAGATTCACAAATGTGCTGCAAATCTGTTTATGACACATATTACTTAAAAGATGTGGGACCATATATGTATATGGTTATACAGTGGTAACCCTACTTACGAGTTTAATCCGTGCAGGAGCCGAGCTCGTTAGCTGGTTTGCTCGTTAGCTGGTTTGCTCGTTAGCTGGATGCATTTTCCCCATAAGAATACATGTAAAACTGATTAATCCGTGTCAGCCGGCCAATATACAGTATACTTTAATATGTAAATAATGTGTTTATATGGGTTTTTAAAACATAAACGAGACGACGACGGTGCTCGTGTAGGCTGGTGGCTAAGGAGGACAGGAGGACGGGTGTACGTGTATGGCATGGTTACACTTATCATATGAAAAGTAAAAGTAAAATGTATCTAACTTTCTTGTTCACTACCTTTTGCTGTCTTTGTGTCACTTTCACTAGCACTTTCACTTTCACTGGACAGCGGTCAAAGGTAATGACTGACCTCTTCTTCTACGCTAGCATCTAGGGGATGCTACGACTGCCGCGCCCCTAGCGGTTGGCATACTTGAACTAATTTACGCTACTCGTTACTTGGAATTTTACTCGTTACCTGGAACAAAAATATTCCGAGATCTCGACTCGTTACCTGGAATACTCGTTAGCAGGGATGCTTGTAAGTTGGGTTACCACTGTATATACAAATATAACCAAACTTGCTTCTCACAAGATTATGCAGAGATATGGCACTGACGTATATGTTCACACGTCTTTTAAATGTAGTGCCCATGTTGTCGTTTTGATGAAAGTGTTTTTTGTATTTGCAGCACGTTTCTGAATCTGCAGAACATCGGGTCTTTTCGGCCACTACAGTGTGTGTATGTATGTTTACATGGCAGAAGTGTGAGGAGTGAGAGGGAGAAAGAAGAGGTGCCATGCATGTCTGCTGTGTTTGTGGCTTATTATGACATCATAAACAACAGGAAGACAGAAAAGTATTCATTGCAGATTTTGAAGACGGGAATCAAAGATTGAAGAATAAACTGATCTTTGAAGTAAAGAAACCTGTTGACATCACTATGGCTGCTGACATCACACATATGACCTGATCTCACACTTACACACACCTGGCTCCCATCTGCCTCTGCTGAATACAAGCATGTGCTTTACTGTACTGGACCACTGTCTCTTCTCTGCAGTTTAAAGGACTCAGGCTGATGCGCAGCCAAAAAAAGGAGCCAAAATGAAAGAAAAGCAAAACGAACAACTTTATCCTGCTCTCATAAAATGTAGCTTATAAATTTCTTACAGTCTACTGTTAACATTAAGCAGGCTAGCCTCCCAAAACACCACACATAGAGCTTCCCTTGTAGCGGAGTTCATGGGTACACCTCGATGTGGGATGGACAAATCAAACTCAGGAGGCACATTAGCTTGTTTGAGGCTGTCAGACAGCCAGTCGTGAGAAAAGAAGGGAGTCCTGTGTGGCTGGCGATATCAATTTGGCACACTGTTGGGTTTTACTGCTCTGTTTGGAGGACTCGCCTCATATCCTGTCTGTGGGATGAAAACGTTCAAAAGCCAAATTCACTCTCAGCACTTACTATTTTACTCTCAATGAGGTCACAGACTATCTTGTTGTTGAAGTACTCAATGGGAGTCCATCGGATTCCTTCCTGCACATATTCATCCTAAAGGAGAGGTGAGAAAAGGTAATATAATGACAATTCTGGTAAGGTAAGACATTAGAGAATAAGAGTACCAGAGAATGATGTTCATCCTTTCTGAACTAGGCCAACAGAGTCAGGTTACACATTTATCACATGTGTACATATTAGTGACCTAGCAAGCTTGAGAATAGTGCCAAAGGCCACACATTTTATCCCCTTGTTGTGATGTCAGCATTCAAAACTTTGAGAGATTTAGACCAACATTTGGTGCAAAGTAGCTTCATATTATTATTATTATTATTATTATTATTATTATTATTATTATTGCTCCAAATCTAGAAAGTTTTCCCTGGACAGTAGATACATATACTAGAACAAAAGCAGGATGAACTCTTTGTAACCCTTGATATTAGAAGAAACAATGAATGAGCAGTAGAGATGGGCGATATGGCCTAAAATTTCATCACGATAAATTTTTCTATATTGATCAATCTCGATAATTATCACGATATTAAATTTTCTAACACTGTCATAGTTTTAAACAACATCTTAAACAACATATTAAAATGTTTACTGCCAGAACATAATATTGTAGCGTCCGGCTGGACGCGTTGAAAGGATGGACGAGAAAGACGTTTACATTCATCGCTTTTTTGTTGAAACTTACAATGACTGCTGTCGGCCACAGCCACTCCAAAATAACAACAGGCTAGACAGCCAAGCTAATATGCTAATACTAGCACTCGGGCTGACACACACACACACAGCGAGCCCCTCCTTCTCCTTCTCACACAAACAGACGAGCACACAGCGACCTCGCGCTCTCTCGCCCGGCCAATCACAGCTTGTCTTAAACACAACAGTGCATTTTGGCGGTGCTGGTGAGGAGGAGCTAACAAGCAGCAGTATCAGACTCTGAACTCACTGTCAAGCTGCTTAGACGTGAAATGGAAATGAACGTTAATGCTTATCGAATTCTATTGTCCTGGCTTATCGTCATCGAGGGAAAAATTATCATGAAAAAAAATCAATATCGTTTTATCGCCCAGCACTAAAGAGCAGGTGTCCCAATTTTGTCCATAAAGACTACACCATACTGCTTTGGGCTCACATGTCTGTCTTGGTGTTGTAAATGTAATGACCAGTATTATAAAGAGCTGTTAGTCATTTTTCCTTTCTTTAGTGAAGTTACAGTGTGGAAAACGTAGGTCCCCAAACTTTTGACAGGCAATATCAATCATTATCATCATGTCATGAATAATGTCACAGTACATAGAAGTACCTGTTCTGCTTTCAGTGTGAGCTCAATGAAGATCTGCTGCAGCTTCTCGTTCACAAAGTTGATGCAGAACTGCTCAAATCCGTTTTTCTAAAACATACAAAAATAAAGTCAAGGACCATTATCAATATAAACAAAGGACACATCAAATACACATTCATTATATTTATTTAGTGTAATAATATAATTTAAACTAATATGAGGGTGTCCCAAAAATGATCCACACTCTGTAGAATAGATTTTTAAAAACATGTTTTTGGCTGAGCTGGGAGCCATGAATGCAGCGCTGTCACATTTTGGCAAAACGGCCATTTTTGTTGCACTGCAGTCATAAATGAGCTGATGTAACATGTTCAAGCATGCACAGAACTTATTATGGAGACAGATACAACAGATGTTTTAATAGAACTAAAGTGGGGGTCATTTTTGACTCGCCCTTGTATTTGTAAAAAGATTGGTGTGTAATGTCGTAGAGGTTCAGTGTTTTGGCTTTATAGTGCATATTAATCACTAACAAGAACAAGTCACTTGTAATGTCGTTGACTCTAGGAGGGTGAAGACTAGCACAGCCTCCTCTGATGAATGTGAAGTTAGGCTCCGCCTCTTTTCCAACTGCTGCTGATACATCGTCACTGGGCAGCCAACGTGCTCGGAGGAAAGCTCAGGGGCCCCAGCACTGATACATCAGCTAACATACACCTGAGCCAGCGGACATTATTAGAAGTGATGGGGAGAGAGCGCCATCTACCCACCCAGAGAAAGCAATGCCACGTCCAGGTGCAGATGGCAAGCAGCATGATTTGGATTCAAACACATGATCCCCTGATCGTAGTGTCAGTCTACTGAGCCACTCATGTCCCCACGAATCTCTATTTTTGCCATTTTTTAATTTGTACAGGATGTTGAAAAGCCCAATTGGACTTTATATTGTGTCCCAAATTCATGATCCAAACGACTTGATATAAAATCTCTTTATATTACATGACATTAAAAGTTTAAAGTGTTTTCCTTCTTCTGTAAACTTAAGATGTTTTTTTACAACAGCAACAATATAAAAAGTCTGTTTTCAGTCGAACTTGGAAAGAGACATTTCTGGGATGATTATAAATAAATGTGGCCTGGCACAGCATTTACACTCACAACTGTGGACCCAAAACAGAACCACTCAGAGCCAAACACAGTATCTGTAATGATTCTTACTGCATGCAGCTAAACACATAACAAAACAGCGTACAGGAGCTTAAGCCTCAATCGCTCCGAGAAGTGAGAAAATGAATTAGATACGACGGCTTAAATAAAGAGGTCTAAAAGCACTCTTTCATCCCATCAGTTGTAATCCAAGCATGGCACGCTGATTAATTAACCCTGCGTACCAAAACAGCACATAATCAGATTAGCACAGACTCATTAAGACATTATCTGTCTGAAACAAAAGACTCCAGGAACCCATCCAGCCAAACCAAAATGAGCCCTCCATGAGCAGAGTATATTAGCATAGATTCAATATTTAAACTGTGTAAATGAAACAAATACACAGGTAATCTTCTTAAATGTAATGTATGTACCATCTTAAAACCAAGAAAGAAAAATAAGCACACACATAAGGAACATCGCGACTTACCTGGAAAATTTCAAATCCATAAATATCCAGAACACCAATATTCAGCTCCTGATGATCCTTCACCATAGCTTTATTGATCGACTGGAAAAGGAGGGAAAAAAACACATTTCATTGTGAATAAAAGTATAAAAAATGAGTCAGACATTCATTTAAAGCCCTATTTGAATGGGATTAAATGGACATGTGGGTCCTGGGGTTATTTCTTCTTTTACAGAAGCTCCTCTATGATTTTATTTATGTTCGGATTCACCATGTCCGTGATTTTCCCCTCATTCTCTAAGAAAAATACAGAATTAATTATCTACTGTTTTAGATACTTCGTTATTTACTGTTTTTAGTCCTGTCTGATATAAATCTCTGTAATTTTCCAGACAAAAATTTTATCCACCATATCTGTGTTTAAAGAGTCTCAATAATCTACTTGATCTGGATGGACTTTGTCTAGTTGGTATCCACCTGGGAGAGGATTATGTGGAGGTAAAAGAAACTTAAATGGAGGGTAAAAGCGAGGCTGATTAAAGAGCTACAGGTCCTATGAGCATCAAGGCAGGTGTGTCTAATAGAGGACAGTGAGTGGACACAGGGTTTAACATCTCCAGCAGCTCACATACTAACACACCACCACCACATCAGTGTCACTGTTGAGAAAGATCAACTGCCCAAACAATACCAGCTCTGTGAGGGTCCTGACCATTGAAGAACAGGGTGAACAAAGTATACAGAGAAACAGATGGACTACAGTCTGTAATTGTAGAACTACAAAGTGCTCCTGTACGCTCAGTGGAGCTAAAATGAACAGTGAGTGTTATAGCTCATACCTCTACCAGGTAGTCAAAGACACGAGCGTGCAAAGCTTTGGAGAGAGCATCTCGAGTGAAACAGGCCTGCTCCACATTCAGAGTCACATCTATAGACTCAGACTTTCCTCCCCACTTGCCGTCCATCTTGCGGCTGGTCAGCTTCTCTTTCAGACGCTCCTGATCGATGCCCAGCAGGAAGGCGGGAAAGGCGAGGACTGCCAAAAAGAAGAAAACATACGTTAATGCACAGAGGGCATGGACCACTGGAAATCAGTACAAATATGAAAGTGAAATTGCACACTAAATGAGTAATGTGCTTATAAACAGAGGAATCTGACCTCAGCATTTAACCATCTGTGCAGTGATAAACACACACACACACACACACACAAACACATAAACAAATATATAATAATATATAAATTATTTACAGGATGTCCCGTTTGCTTCTTTGCTCAAACAACTGTGATTAAGGTTAATATTAATGAAGGTCTGGTGACTAAATAAACTTCAGTCTCTGTGAAAAAGACTGACATGTATGATTACAGTACAGGTAGATGGGTGTTAATGTCTGATGACTAATATCCGCGGCTGTAGGAGTGGAGGCCGGCGCCTGTCCAGCCATGTCCATCGACCTGTCACCTGTCCCTACAGTGAGACATTAAAGGAAGTGTTGTATAATGTACCAGTGCCAAAAGAAGCCAATGGGACACCATTATATATACAGTATACATACATATATATATATATATACATACATATATATATATATATATATATATATATATATATATATATATATATATATATATATATAAAGAAATATAGTAAAGTGGTTGTAGAACAGTATGTACGAAAATCTCAACAACAGCAGTTACTGAAGTGCAGTCTGTCATCACATTCTTCTGTACAAGCTCATTTTATGGACACAGCTGTGGAAGTAAACTTTTAACAGACAGCACAAGAATTTTGTTGAACCACAACAAACGCTCACCTTTAAAGTGACTCAAGCCTGTCTCCAAGGCATCCCTGCCTGCCTCTTCACTGAGTCACTGCCCTCAGAAAAGAAACTACTCTCACTCAGCCCTAACAGATACACAAACTCCATCTACCCCAGTGCCTCGTGGGAAATGAGGGTGAGGCCATGGTGAATCAGAGGCCTTAGAGGACAGTATCTCTCATGTTTCTGTCTCACAGAAGAGCTCAGAGTATATACTCTAATAATTATTCTGAAATAAAGATGTAGATCAATACTGGGTCCATGACTGCAATTGTCACATACTGGATGACTTACTATGTAATACTATAAAGAAAAACATGCATATTCACTATACAGTATATACTGGTATAGGTAATATACAACAAAGTATACTGTCCTCAGTACTGTATATAGTGCATGCATTCTACAGTGTATATGATGTAGTACATTACATACTAGTACAGTAAGCACTGCACAGTATAAATTGATATAGTATGCAGTATATAGTACACACTGGTGCAGTATGTATTATATATCAGTACAGTATGCAGTATACTGGTACAGTATATAGTATATACCAGTAAAGTTTGCAGTATACTGTTATAGTATGAGGTATACTGGTACAGTATGTAGTATATACCAGTAAAGTTTGCAGTATACTATTATAGTATGCAGTATACTGGTACAGTATGTAGTATATATCAGTATAGTATGCAGTATACTGGTACAGTATGTAGTATATACCAGTAAAGTTTGCAGTATACTGTTATAGTATGCAGTATACTGGTACAGTATGTAGTATATACCAGTAAAGTTTGCAGTATACTGTTATAGTATGCAGTATACTGGTACAGTATGTATTATCAGTACAGTATGCAGTATACTGGTACAGTATGAAGTATATACCAGTAAAGTTTGCAGTATACTGTTATAGTATGTAGTATACTGGTACAGTACGCAGTATATACCAGTACAGTTTATGTAGTATACTGGTACAGTATGTAGTATATATCAGTACAGTATGAAGTATACTACACAGTATATACCAGTACACTATTCAGTATACCGGTACAGTACGCAGTATACTGGTACAGTATGTATTATATATCAGTACAGTATGCAGTATACTGGTACAGTATGTAGTATATACCATTAAAGTTTGCAGTATACTGTTATAGTATGTAGTATACTGGTACAGTATGCAGTATACTGGTACAGTATGCAGTATATACCGGTACAGTATGTAGTATACTGGTACAGTATGTTGTATATATCAGTACAGTTATCAGTATACTGGTACAGTATGTAGTATACTGGTACATTACGCAATATATACAGGTACAGTATGTAGTATACTGGTACAGTATGTAGTATACAGTACACAACGTGCAACTTTGAACAGAGTCCTTATCTGTGTCCTCTCAGTCTGTTTGTACACATACTCCCATTGTTTCTCTGGCAGGTATTGCATTTGTTCACATTTCTAGCCAGTCTGCTGCAGCAGTTTCCTTTGCCTTGTTCCTGTATATTTATGTTCTTTTGTTTAGTTCTTTAACTTTCTTTCATAATGTCTTTCACCTGCCATTGACTGTTTTTAAATTAGGATTGTCTCATGTCTTGTTAATATTGTTGAAAAGTTATTTTTTTGTTAACAATTTCATTCAAAAAGGTAAACTGTCATATTTTATATTCATTTAACATAGTGACATATTTCCTTTTTGTTTTTTAATGTTGATCAGTCTTGACTTATAACTGAAGAAAATCAGAACTCAGAGTTTGAGTAAATGACTATAAACAGTATAAATACGGTGTATATCTCAGATTCCTAATATCAACACTCCTGAACCAGAGACAACATCACAAGTGTCTTACCTGGACTAAGCAGAACCAGAACTGGACTGTTAGTACAAATTCCTCCAGTCCAGTGTGCAGGTTCTGCAGTCTGTGATGGTTTGAGCTGCTGCTGTTGGTCCACTGTGTTCAGTTCAAAGTCAACACCTACCAGGAGATTTTAGAGCACTTCATGCTTCCATCTGCTGACATGTTTTATGTAGATGCTGATTTCCTTTTCCAGCAGGATGTACCACCTGCCCAGTGTCAACACGACTAATGACCATTAGATTGGCCAGGCAGTTTATGAGTTATAAGGCAAACTGATCAACATTCAAAAACAAGACAAATATGTCACTTTATGTGTAATGTTAGAGACAGTCTGTGACACCCCAGCAACAAATTTAGTCTCTTCTACATCATTTTTTAAAATCATTTGGCTTTTATGGACCATAAGAGCAATAAACCATTTAATATCAGTGGTTTTACAGGTTTTTCAAAGCATTGATGTGAAACTCTAGACATTTTTTTAGAATGGTAGTGATAGGAACCAAACGACCATAAACAGGAACTGAGCTTTTCACACATACTGGACGTGACTGACCATAAGAACAGAGTGAAATGCCCCTCTGGTGAGAGTGATTTATATATCAGCTCCTCAGTAAATGTGCGCGAGCCTTTGGCAGGGCTCAGGAAGTGGGCTCGAGGAAGGAAGTCCATAGATTAAGCTGTTAGCGGAGTCTGCTGTGAGCACACCAGAGCTTTGTACCACCACAGCCAGCCTCAGCTCCATCATTAAGCTGAGAGGGATGGACGGAGGGGTGGAGAGAGGGCTGAAAGGAGCGAGGGAGCAGACGAGTGGAGAGAGAAATGGAAGGGTGGGCTGGCGCAACAGGAAGCTCCACATTTCTTGGTGTAATTTTAGTCTGTGATGTAATTTGGCCAGATGCAGAAACGCAGCTTCATTTTCTGGGTTAATTTAGCGTAGCCAAGGCTGCAGCCTGTACTGACACAAAGAACAACTCGCAAAGAGAGAGAGAGAGAGAGAGAGAGAGAGAGAGAGAGACAAGGAAGAAATAAGCCTAACAAGGGAAAATAGAGCAGCCAGGCTGAGGAAAAACGCTCCATGGGCCTCGACCAAAGGGCAGCTGAGGACACTGGAGGAAGCCCAGAAAAGCCACAAAGAAACACTTCGAAAGTGAGGTGCGCCCGGTGACGGGGTAGGAGACTTAAAACGACCATAATCAGGATTAAAAGGAAGATGATGGATGGATGGACACTGCAAATAATAAAACACATCAAGTGCTTTAATGGTAACCTTAACAATAATGGTACTAAAAGTTATTGTCACATGATTAGCTGCAAGTTTGTTGATTAGCAGCTGTTTTGGAGATTTTTTCGTAGATATTGTCAAAAATAACATGTTTGTTTACGTTGTTTATTATTGTTCAACGTCATGTCATCAACTAAAGCTACTTTCATGGCTACATCCAAAGTAATTAGATACCGAGACTCCATAAACTCTGGGGAGAAACTGTGGGAAGAATCCAGAGACTCCGGAGAAAACCCCTGCACACACGGGGAGAACACTGAAACTCCACCCACATGAATAGCATCATGACTGTGATCATTTATTTCACTGTAACATGACTGTGATCATTTATTTCACTGTAAATCTCTACACTGGCTGCACATTAAACTAATAAAACATATGAAGTGCTTTTTACTTTTGTCACAAAGCAGCTTTACAGGATTAGTAATAACAAACACCAAATCCCAGGTGAGCAAGCCAACGGAGACAGTGGCAAGACTCCATCAGAGCTGGAGGAAGAAACCTTGAGAGAGGAACCGGATTCACATGGGGGACCCACCCATCGTCCTCTGGTCTACTAATTATAAGTTCTTGATAAATCATAATCCTAGCCGTGATGATGTTCATCATCTCTCTCTCTGGTTCTGTTTATTATGGCAGCTGACTGTTACTCACACTCTTCACTCTCCACAGCCGCGTAGTTCCCAGCCTCTCTGAAGCTGATGTTGCCCAGGTGAAGAACTCCAGCCACGATCTGCAGCACCATTGTGCGGTCCTCCCGCGAGATACCAATCACATCCATAGCATGCTAGGAACAGAGAGGTGGGCAGGAGGGAGGGAGGGAGGGAGGAAGAGAGTGTTAAATAACAGTCTCCGAGCTCCAGCTGTGACTTTACTGCTCAACAAAAACAGGTGTCTTATAAAGTGGAAATATTATGAATGATAGCAACAAAGAAAACAGTACAAACATCAAGAACAGGAGGGAGGAAATTAAGAAAACTATTAAGAATCTATATTTTTTCAAAGCCCCTACTGGAAGTTAACTAAATCAGTCAAACATTCAACCAACCAACCAACCAACTAATCATTCAACCAACCAATCAATTATTCAACCAACCAATCATTCAACCAACCAGCCAATTATACACCCAACCAACCAACCATCCATTCACCCAATTATTCACCCAACCAACCAATTATTCACCCAACCAACCAACCAACCACCCAATTATTCACCCAACCAACCAATTATTCACCCAACCAACCAATTATTCACCCAACCAACCAACCAACTAACCAACCAACCATTCACCCAATTATTCACCCAACCACCCAATTATTCACCCAACCAACCAACCAACCATCCATTCACCCAATTATTCACCCAACCAACCAACCAACCAACCATTCACCCAATTATTCACCCAACCACCCAATTATTCACCGAACCAACCAACCAACCAACCAACCATTCACCCAACCAACCAACCAACCATTCACCGAACCAATCAAGTCATCAATCAACACATTAACCAATTCATGCAACCAAACAATCATTCAACCAACTCATCAATCAATTACTCAATCAACACATTACTCAATCAACTAATTATTTTTTCAAATCAATCTATAATTAAAAGAAAGAAAGAAAGAAAGAAAGAAAGAAAGAGAGAAATAAATAGTGTATTCCATAAGATGTCAAAGTTGAAGAGAAAGTCAGTAAACTGGCTGAGACTCAGACAAACAAATAGCAGCCAGTTTGATTCACTCACCAGAGTCTCCTGGAAGTCCTTCTTGTCATTGATATCATCCACCTTGTAGGATCCTGATTGGTTGAGGTATGTGTAGTAGTCTAGACTGGTGATTCCCAGACTACTCTTCTGATCCCCACTGGCACCCTCTATCAACTACACAAAGAAAGAGAAAGACAAAGGAAAGAAAGGTAAGAAATCATTAATACTCTGTAAACAAAGTACAGTTCTAAAAATCGGAAAAATCTAAATAATGTTATACATACAAATGCTGTATTTTAAAACTAAAAAGTCTTAACATGTTTATGTAATTCATATCAAATATAGGACAATTGACCTTTTTGAATTAAATTATGAACAAAAACGTATTTTTGAAGATATTCTTGATATAATTATTTGACGTGGCATTGTAGATGCTCTTCACTTTAAAACCTTTAATTAATCAGTGGAATATTTCTTTTAAACTGCTTTTAACAATGTCAGTCATGCAAACTTGTGGCGTATTGTTTTATTTCCATTTTAGACTTGTAAATAACGTTATATTTGCCTACATGCATCAATATTACAACAGCTGGTGTTAAAAAACTAAACAAATACCCAAAAACACTTTCATTACAGGGCACATGCTTTGGTTCATTTAGCCTAATTGTAACTCTTTTAATCCAAGAAAAAGAAGCAGAACAGAACTGAAGCTTCAGTGCAGCAAAACGTTCCAGCAGCCAAACGGATCAGCTCAGTCCAGAGCTCATCCTTCAGGTGTGAATCTCAGCACCTCCTCTGGCACAGCAGACAGGCTGGACAGAGCAGTCTAAACGACAGGGTCTGAAGTCTGGCTCTCACCTGGTAGAAGATGTGAAAGCTTCTCTCTCCTGGGTTCCTCGTCACCACGCGAGACTTTTCCAACAGGAAGTTGGAGATCTTCCCGCCATCTGGTTCACCGCCTGAGCTGAACTGAATCTCAAAGTATTTCCCCTGCAGGAGAAGTGCAGTGTTTACTTTAAGATTTAAGATTCTGGAATGTTCTCCATTCACATTGTTGTATAATATTCTGACCCAACCCGACTGATCTAGAATCCTCTCCTGATTCAAGTTATTCTAGAATCCTCTCCTGATTCACGTTGTTCCAAAACCCTCTCCTGATTCATGTTCTAGAACCCTCTCCAGATTCACACTGTTCTAGAATCCTCTCCTGACTCACATTGTTCTAGAATTCTTTCCTCGCACATGCAGCTCCAGAATTCTCTCCTGATTCACGTTATTCTAGAATTCTCTCCTGATTCATGTTGTTCTAGAATCCTCTCCAGATTCACACTGTTCCAGAATTGTCTCCTGATTCACACTGTTCCAGAATTGTCTCCTCATTCACACAGCTCCAGAATCCTCTCCTGATTCGTGTTATTCTAGAATCCTTTCCTAATTCACATTGTTCCAAAATCCTCTCCTGATTCACGCTGTTCTAGAATTCTCTCCTGATTCACACTGTTCTAAAATTCTCTCCTCATTCACACAGCTCCAGAATCCTCTCCTGATTCATGTTATTCTAGAATCCTTTCCTAATTCACATTGTTCCAAAATCCTCTCCAGATTCACACTGTTCTAAAATTCTCTCCTCATTCACACAGCTCCAGAATCCTCTCCTGATTAACATTATTCTAGAATTCTCTCCTGATTCATGTTGTTCTAGAATCCTCTCCAGATTCACACTGTTCCAGAATTGTCTCCTGATTCACACTGTTCTAAAATTCTCTCCTCATTCACACAGCTCCAGAATCCTCTCCTGATTCATGTTATTCTAGAATCCTTTCCTAATTCACATTGTTCCAAAATCCTCTCCTGATTCACGCTGTTCTAGAATTCTCTCCTGATTCACACTGTTCTAGAATCCTCTCCTGATTCACACTGTTTAATAATTCTCTCCTCACTCACACAGTTCCAGAATCCTCTCCTGATTCACGTTATTCTAGAATCCTCTCCTGATTCATGTTGTTCTAAAATCCTCCCCTGATTCACGTTATTCTTGAATCCTCTCCTGATTCTCGTTGTTCTAGAATCCTCTCCAGATTCACACTATTCTAGAATCCTGTCCCGATTCACTGTTCTAGAATCCTCTCCTGATTCACGTTGTTCCAAAATACTCTCATGATTCATGTTGTTCTAGAACCCTCTCCTGATTCACATTGTTCTAGAATTCTTTCCTCGCACACGCAGCTCCAGAATTCTCTCATAATTCATGTTATCCTAGAATTCTTTCCTGATTCATGTTGTTCTAGAATCCTCTCCAGATTCACACTATTCTAAAACTCTCTCCTCATTCACACAGCTCCAGAATCCTCTCCTGATTCACGTTATTCTAGAATCCTGTCCTGATTCACGTTGTTCCAAAATCCTCTCCTGATTCACGCTGTTCTAGAATTCTCTCCTGATTCACACTGTTCTAGAATTCTCTCCTGATTCACACTGTTCTAGAATCCTCTCCTGATTCACACTGTTTAATAATTCTCTCCTCACTCACGCAGTTCCAGAATCCTCTCCTGATTCACGTTATTCTAGAATCCTCTCCTGATTCACGTTGTTCTAAAATCCTCCCCTGATTCATGTTATTAGAGGGCTTGAAAAAAGCCCTCTACTACTGTTCCTCATATTCTTATTCTTCTTAAGCACTTTTTGTGCGATTAATACAGCCCGAACCACTCAACATACAGACTCCGTTCGAACACTCTTATGTAGGTAATGATGACGCGACCTGTGCTAAGTATTTTTCGAGTCGATGACATTTATAGTTTTTATTCTAGAATCCTCTCCTGATTCTCGTTGTTCTAGAATCCTGTCCCGATTCACACTGTTCTAGAATCCTGTCCCGATTCACACTGTTCTAGAATCATGTCCTGATTCACACTGTTCTAGAATCATGTCCCGATTCACACTGTTCTAGAATCCTGTCCCGATTCACACTGTTCTAGAATCCTGTCCCGATTCACACTGTTCTAGAATCCTCTCCTGATTCATGTTGTTCCAAAATCCTCTCCTGATTCATGTTGTTCTAGAACCCTCTCCAAATTCACACTGTTCTAGAATTCTCTCCTGATTCACACTGTTTAATAATTCTCTCCTCATTCATGCAGTTCCAGAACCCTCTCCAGATTCACACTGTTCTAGAATTCTCTCCTGATTCACACTGTTCTAAAATCCTCTCCTGATTCACGCAGCTCCAGAATCCTCCCCTGACTCACGTTATTCTAGAATCGTCTCCTGATTTACGCTGTTCTAGAATTCTCTCCTCACTCACGTAGTTCTACAATCCTTTCCTGATTCACATTGTTGGTGTGTGTGTGTGTGTGTGTGTGTGTATATGTGTGGGGGGCGGCTGACCTTGTTCAGTCACAGAACACACACAGACTAAGAGCTGTAATGAGATTTCCAGCAGAATCAAAGATCTCACTGTTCCCCTGTGCGCCCCCTCACCACCACCAAAACTAACCGAACACAGGAGAACATAAACATGACGTGGTGGGGCTGAGAGTGATGGATGGCAGCTAAAGGACGAGCTGCAGAGGTAGCAGTTGGAAATCAGAATGTTGCCATGTTGAAATAAAAGCCTTCCTGAGAGAATCTTCTTGATCAAACTCTTCTCGTCATTTACAGTCCAAAACAAACCATTTTCAGCCAAAACTGTTTTACGTACAAATTTAAGACACAGGAAGCTTTTATACAGTAAATGTAAGTAGAGACTAAAGGCCAGTTAATGGTCTAGATGTCTCTTGACACAAAATAAGACTAAATGTGTTTGCTGGGGTGTTGCGTACAGTAAAACATTTAAAGGATGTGCACTTGTGTACTAATTCACCTCTATTAAATCTGCTTTACAACGTATTCCTCTCCTCCTAAATGTCCTCGCCAAATGACATCTACCCATACTCATATATCACACTGGTCTCTGGAGACTCATCCTGAATACTCTTTCTCCTTCTCGTCCTCCCTCGCACCACCCCTCGGCTTCAGGATGATAATACAGCCAGAAAGAGAAGAGAGGCTAATCATATAACCTATAATGAGCACGGCACACTTTCGCTTTTACCCATCTCTCCTTTACTCCTTATATTCTCTCTCCATCACGTACTGTCATTCTTTTCTCTCTCTGCCTCTCTCTCTCTCTCTGCCTCTCTCTCTCTCTGCCTCTCTCTCTCTCTCTCTCTCTGCCTCTCTCTCTCTCTCTCTGCCTCTCTCTCTCTCTCTCTCTGCCTCTCTCTCTCTCTCTCTCTGCCTCTCTCTCTCTCTGCCTCTCTATTTTCACTGGAAGTTCCTGCTGTTTGCTTTGGTCTCTGAATAGTCCTGAAGGCTGCACAGCGTTATGCAGAGGAGAGCTCGGGTGGATGGCGTGACTCCAGGCGGCCTCTCTTCTCTATAAAGGAAAGCCATGGGAAGAGGTGGAGTGCTTACGAATCGGCTGGAGTTGTTGTTCCTCAGCGTCTTGGCGTTTCCGAATGCCTCCAGGAGAGGGTTGGACTGTAGGATGATGTCTTTGACATGCTGTGGGAGAAAAGGAGAGAGAGAAAGAGACAGAGAGAGAGAGAGACAGATAGAGAGAGA
>BRDA01026799.1:0-19366 GCA_036984385.1 Crenuchus spilurus
CCTCAATGGTGAACCCTGGTCCCTTCCTTGTTGCTGCTGTGTTCATTATAGAGGTAAACTGGTCCACTGTGGCATGGTGATTGCACTCACTGGAGTTGTCATTCTCCTCTAGCATCAGTTACCTGTGGGGCACCACTGTTGTGCTGTTGGGTGGCCTCAATGTACTTGAAGTCTGTTCTCACTACACCTTCACAAAGTTAGTGGATTCCTAGATGATACCAACCTTCACCTAGTACCCCATTATCATGCCCTTTGTGTCCTGTCCCCATGATGATAGTTTTACACTCTGCTACAACTGACTAGTGTAAAGTAAAGTAAAGCCTGATGTGTGGCATCTGTGACGTTCTGGGTTGAGTTCATCCCAAACCAAGTGGTCATAGTATTCTGATATGACGGTGTATCTTAAAAAAGTTACAGATTTCTCTGGTTTTACGTGTAACATTGTTCATACATGTGTATAATCAAGGTGTTTAAGTAAAATGTGTTTTATTTGATAAACATTTGACACTTTTTCTAAACTGTCATTTAGAGTAGTTAATGAAAGTTCATATTTGTAAATAAAGACAGTATTAATGTTTTGACTTAGGAAGTGTTCAGAAATCAATAGATTGTGGAATAACCCAGATTTTCAATCATAGCTATCATGCATGTTGACCTGCTCTCCACCAGTCTTTCACACTGCTGTTAGTTCAGATGATTAGGTAGAATGACTGGAATTCAGTAGAGACCAGCATGGACTGACTGTCATACATGTAGAGATGCTGATTTAAGAAAATGTTTGAAAATGTCTCTATTTGGACTCTTTTTTTCCCCTGAGATGTATCACATAAACACAAAAGTTAATAAGTCAGCCAATAGTTTTCTGTCTTTAACCAGTAACATGGGACTGTCATCGCAAATTCTAGACTGACCTCCAGATTCGATCTGCTTTTGCTAGTCTAGTTTATTTCAGATGATATTTCTTATAAAGAGTATTATTGGTCTGCTTGTTAGGTATCTGGTCTTTTGAGCGGAAGGTCACCAGTTCAATCCCCGTGCAGGTCATGACTGAAGTTCCCTTGAGCAAGGCACTTAACCCCCAACTGCTCCCTGGGTGCTGTGGATAGGGCTGCCCACCACTTCAGGCACATGTTCTCACAGTCTGTTAACTAATGTGTGTGTGTTTCACTGCATGGATGGGTTAAATCCATTGCAAATTTGTGTGCAATCACATTGTCAAAAAGTTTAATGTAATTCAATCTTATTATTAGGTTACTGTTTCAACTTTTGGTGGTCTGTAATGTCAAAAATGTCAGACGTTCCTGCAACAGTCTCTTGCATAAGTGCCCAAAGCCTTTCTTGTTTATTCAGGATATTGATAAGAGTTGTTCAAAGCAGGCTGTCCCAAAGACTGACTAAGCTTGTGTCAGATCATTGAGTGAGGAAAATGGGCTGGACGTTGCTTTTTGGCAACATAGTTACAGTGTCAGCACTGTTAATTATTCACCATTGCTGATCTTATTACCCACACCCCTTGGAATGCATTGTGTAAACATTCCTCCTTCTGTCTGAGTGTATTTGTGCGAGTGCACAACGGGATAAATCTGTCTCTGTCCACGCTCAGGATACACTAGTGAGATCGAAGTCGCGTGGTGTCATCAGCTGGTTTATGCTTAAATTTGTGTCATGTGGGTGAAATGCTCAACACCTACACACACAAGGAAGGAACACACTCGTACAGGCCATTAAGCTGACCACTTAATCTAATAGAGGAAATCAAGTAGCTAACAGCTAACATGTGTCCGATTTTAAAGGGGGACAATACTGTCTGTCATTATCATAATACATTTAGTTTCAATAGGCTTTCCTGTGCATATCATCAGCAATGAGCATCATTAGTTCCATGAATCAGAAATCAGATTGTGTTTTACTTCTTTAAAGTGATGTTTTACCACAGAATAGGACATCTAGGCATGGTCAGGACATTATTATATTCAGGGTTTGCTTGGCTTTGCATGTTCACAGACTGGCTCAGTGTTCTTGCTTGATTAATAGGTCAGGGTAGTGATTGGAGGTGGACAGCATGCAATGACACTATTGGTTAATGTGTGTGTGTGTGTGTGTGTGTGTGTGTGTGTTGCAGTTTGATACAAGACTACAGAGAAGGAAAAGTGATGTCTTTTCAATGATATAACACAATGCATTATGCCTAATATGACCAAGAACATGAAACAAGAAGCTATAAAAGTTTCATTTTGATTTCAGGTTGGCTTTAAAATAATGAAGTGCATGTTTCATTAAAACAGCTACAGCCTACAGAGCTCAGGCCAAGTCTATAGTCACAATATGCAGTCGCCCCAATATTCTGATTTAAAAATAAAACTAGTGCTGTTAGTGTTATCAGCTAATATGAAAACCTCAAAGTGTTATTATTATTTTAGTAAATTAATCCTATGATCAATTCTTTTAATTAGATTTTGTTTTCTCATTTTTATCCTTAACAGGGTGAACATGTTATTGTTGACCATATCAGACTAATTAGACAAAATGAGTTAAAGTAGACATTAAAAAGAGTTACTAATGAAAAGAGTTACACTAATGTTTTCTCTCCCAAAAGAGGATGCGGGTTTTTAAGAAGTGATATCATTTTATATGACGGAGAGTAATATGATGTAACAGGGTAGACAGTAACTTGAGGGACATTGTTATTATATACTGTATATTACATGTTGTTATATTCTTGAGGGACTGACTGTTTTTAATGATACAATGAAAAAAAGTTCATTTAGAAATTACTAATGGGAGTAAAGCAGAAGGCACTGAATTGTAAGAATTACTCTTATTAATCACTTAAAATAATAATAATAAGAAATTCTGGGTTAGTGAAAAGAAATATGGCTGATAAATAACAAAGTATTTGGTTGTGACAGCACTGGGACTTGAGTACAACAATACAGCTAAACTAGAAGGCTGCACCACTGAAGATCCCATTACGCATTACTCCCTTATTAACTAGACTGATATCATGAGGAGCCTCTCATTGTGAATTGTGGAAAGAAGACTTAGACATCCAGCCCCACCCACATCCAACCCTAACCTTAACCACTCAGTGCTTATTGGATGAACAGCATGATTGACAGGCTCGATGGGTGATGTATGTAGCAAGACTTTCACAACAATATCCACCAAACTGGAGGAATAACGAGGTATGAATGACATACAGCTCCATAATTAACATAACAAAATCAAGCTAAACTTCTGAGAATAACTTGTTGCTAACATAAACCACTTTTTCAGTTAATAGAAGTGAAATAATAAGTAATTAACCAAACCCAAAATGGTTTCACCCCAGTGCTATAATATTTATGTAACACTCCACGTTTCTAAATACAGTATTTGAGTATAAGGAGGGTGACATTAGTGATGTGTGATGTCGGTCAGTAAAGCACAGTTTACATTTATGTCATTAGTAGTAATATTTGTAGTGTAGTATGAAATTAATAACTGAAATATAAATATAAAGTTACGTCAGCTCGCTCCATGAAATCTATATTATTAACAAATGATTCAACTTCAAGTTTAAGAGGTTTTTATTGTCATT
This sequence comes from Crenuchus spilurus, assembly GCA_036984385.1. Classification (NCBI taxonomy): domain Eukaryota; kingdom Metazoa; phylum Chordata; class Actinopteri; order Characiformes; family Crenuchidae; genus Crenuchus; species Crenuchus spilurus. Next base: position 3,581 of record BRDA01026799.1, read on the forward strand.
TCAGGTATATACAGTACAGTACATATTGAAATGAAACAATGTTCCTTCAGGACCAGCTGCAACACGGAACACAACGGAAAACAGACAATAAACATACAATAACCAACTACAAGCCATTATAAATAAAAAAGACAAAACACTGCTTTTCTAACTAGACTAAGATACATTACAGGACAAAGGACAAATGTGATCTTGGTCAGTATGTGGTACTGAGTGATACAGTGGGGGAAAAAAGTATTTGGTCAGCCACTGATGCAAGTTCTCCTACTTAGGAAGACGAGAGAGGTCTGTAATTTTCATCATAGGTACACTTCAACTAAGAGAGACAAATGAGAAAAAAAATCTAGTAAATCACATTGTAGGATTTTTAAAGAATTTATTTGTAAATTATGGTGGAAAATAAGTATTTGGTCAAAAAACAACCAGCGAGAATTCTGGATTTTACAGACCAGTTAGTTCTTCTTTAAGAAGCCCTCCTATTCTGCACTAATTACTTGTATTAATTGCATCTGTTTGAACTTATGTCTATAAAAGGCAACTGTCCACACTCTCAATCAATCAATCACACTCCAAAGAGCTTTCTAAGGACAACAGGGACAAAATTTTAGACCTGCATAAGTCTTAGATGGGCTACAAGACAATAGGCAAGCAGCTTGGTGAAAAGGCAACAACTGTTGGCACAATTATTAGAAACTGGAAGAAACACAAGATGACTGTCTGGGGCTCCATGCAAGATCTCACTTCATGGGGTAAGGATGATTCTGAGAAAGGTCAGGAGTCAGCCCCGAACTATACAGGAGGACTTGATCAATGACCTGAAGAGAGTTGGGACCACAGTCTTAAAGAGAACCATTAGTAACACACTATGCCATCATGGTTCAAAATCATGCAGGGCATTCAAGATCCCCCTTCCAGGCCCATTTCAAGTTCACCAATGACCAGAGGAGGCATGGGAGAAGGTCATGTGGTCAGATGAGACCAAAATAGAGCTTTTTGGTACTCAAGTCCACTCGCCATGTTTGGAGGAAAAAGAATGCTGAGTTGCATCCCAAGAACACCATACCTACTGTTAAGCATGGGGGTGGAAACATCATGCTTTGGGGCTGTTTTTCTGCAAAGAGGACAGCATGACTGATCCGTGTTAAGGGAAGAATGAACGGGGCCATGTATCGTGAGATTGTAAGCCAAAACCTCCTTCCATCTGTAAGAGCATTGAACATGAAACGTGGCTGGGCCTTCCAGCATGAAAATGATCTCAAATACACTGCTCGGGCAGTGAAGGAGTGGCTCCGTAAAGGTCCTGGTGTGGCATAGACAATTTGTGGAGGGAGCTGAAAGTTTGTGTTGCCCAGTAACAGCCCCAAAACATCACTACTGTAGAGGAGATTTGCATGGAGGAATGAGCCAAAATACCAGCTACAGTGTTTGCAAACCTGGTGAAGACTTACAGGAAATGTTTAACCTCTGTTGTTGCCATGTTACAAAGTATTGAGTTGAACCTACAATGTGATTTCCTGGATTTTTTTCTCATTTGTCTCTCATAGCTGAAGTGTACCTATGATGAAAATTACAGACCTCTCTCGTCTTTCTATGTAGGAGAACTTGCACAATCAGTGGCTGACCAAATACTTTTTCCCCCACTGTATTTAGCAGCAGATTACAGAGTTTATTGCAGCAGTTTTAGCAGTTTACAATGTACAGTGTGCAACTGTGCTGTCACAACCCCACCTCGGGTTCATCCATTTCCTGTCCTTGTCTACATGTCAGGTGTTTGTTTGCCTTGGTGCATTTGTTTATGTCTGTGTCTTGACTCCACCCCCAGCTACGGTTACTTAGTCTTGTCAGCAAATGTCTTGCACCTGTCTCGTTTATTCCCCAGCCCTGGTTGTGACTTTCACACTGTGATAACATTTGTTATTTAAGCTCCCGTTTGTTTCAGGGTCCTTGTCTTATTTGTTGTAATGTGTTTGTGTTGGTTTGTCTGATGTCATCTTGCCACTATATCGTCGTTGTTTTGTTCTGCAGTCTCAGTGTTTTGTTTTGGTTGTCTTTTCATTAATAAAACCTTCATTTGAGCACCTACCTGCTGCATCCTTTCTCCTCATCCACCCCTACAATGTCACATGTGCAATATTGCAATGATTATGAAGGCAAATACAGTGCTGTGCAAAAGTGCAGTGATATTTAGTCACTGAGAGTCAGACTGTGTGATAAGGAGTCTGACAGCCCGAGGGATGAAACTGTTGGACAGTCTAGCAGTGAGCATCTGAATGCTGTGGTATCTTCAACCAGGAAGCAGCAGTGTGATCATATGATTTGGACTTCAAAGTCCAGATATACAAAACAATCATGACACAATATTGTTTACCCTTTGCTTTAAGCTCTAATCTAACTTTCTCTCTTCTGTCTCACATTTTGCCATGCTTTCCAGGCCAGGAGCGCTATGGCAACATGACCCGTGTGTATTACCGAGAAGCAGTGGGGGCTCTGGTGGTCTTTGACATGACACGAGCCTCCACGTTCCAGGCGGTGCTCAAATGGAAAGGGGACTTGGATTCCAAAGTTGCGCTCAGCAACGGTCGCCCGGTGCCAGCTGTTCTACTGGCCAACAAGTGTGACCAGCAGAAACATGGCATGTGTGCCAAACTGCCCAAACTGGACACTTTCTCCAGAGATCACGGCTTCGTGGGCTGGTATGAGACATCGGCAAAGGTGAACGGCCCTGAGGTCAAAACTCTGCATCTTGTATCTTTTTCTTTTATAATAGAGCGACTTGATATGGGCTCTGTTCCAAATGTAGACATTTCTAACAGCATGTACTGCTTCTCAACCCTCAACTTAAGTCAATTGGGTTCATTCAATTAAGAATTAAGACGTACTAGTGCATCTCCAAGAATCAGAATATTGTGGAAAAAAGTTCATTTGTTTTTATAGTTTAATTCAAAAAGGCAAATTATATATAATTTATTTAAAATTTTAGTGATGATACTGTATTTTAATGATGTTTGCTGTTACATATCAAGTCAATAATGTGCCAGTCATTAAACTGCATCTCTCTCTCTCTCTCTCTCTCTCTTTTTTTTCTGTATCTCTCTATCCTTCCATCTTTTTTTCTCTCTCTGTGTGTCTCTCCATCTATCTCTCTGTGTCTCTCGATCTCTCTATCTCTAAATATATATAACTATCTATCTCTGTTTGTGTGTATGTGTGTGTGTGTGTCTGTCTCTCACTCTCTCTCACTCACTCTCTGTCTCTCTCACTCACTCTCTGTCTCTCTCACTCACTCTCTGTCTCTCTCACTCACTCTCTGACTCTCTCTCTCACTCACTCTCTGACTCTCTCTCTCTCTCTCTCTCTCTCTCTCTCTCTCTCTCTCTCTCTCTCTCTCTCTCTCTCTCTCTCTCTCTCTCTCTCTCTCTCTCTCTCAGGACAACAAAAACATTGATGCTGCCCTCATGTGCCTGGTTGAGAACATAATGGCGACAGATGAAGATAAGACTCCTGTGGACTCAGATCCCAATCTAGTCATCTTACCTGCGTATGACTGCAACCTGCGCGAGCGCTCTTACTCTGGCTGTTCAGCCTGCTCCAGACTGCGCTCGCCAAAAGACCACAGTGATTTCTAACCAAAGAGCAAAAGTCACACAATCATTGGACATATAGTGTATATACACTGAGCAGCCATAACATTAAGCAATTTCCTTGTATCTACACTCATTGTCTATTATATCAGCTCCACTGATCATACAGGAGCACTTTGTATTTCTACAATTACAGACTGTAGTTCATCTGTTTCTCTGTACACTTTATTATCCACGTTTCATCCTGTACCGACGCAGAGCAGATGTAAATTGGTTTGAACATTCTCAGCATAGATGGACTACAAAGTATATGGTAAGTGGTGCTGATACACTGAACAGTGAGTGTAGATATAAGGAGGTTATTTTAATTATCAGTGTATGCAGTAACTTTTAAGGTACTACAACTATTGCTACTAGTAAAAATAATAATAATAATAATTATTATTATTATTATTATGAGTAGTAGTAAGTGGATTTTTATTACATTCACCATACAGTTAGCCGCTGTGATAGCCATATTCAACGTTTGCCAACTTTCATCATGCAAAACATAAACCTAACATCATTTTATATTTCATGAACACATACTTATCTGTATACTCTTCACAAACGCTCAAGTAGCATATAGATAAAGGGCTTTAGACTGTTTTGCACTTTTTAAGCGTCGGTTTACAGTAAAAACGCTGCAATGCTTGAAAAGAGGAATTAGATTTTACATTTCAGTTGTCTGTCCTTTTGCTGATCTCAGCCACACCAGACTGCTGTTGAGGAAGCTTTGACCAGCGCATTAACACTTGTGCCAAAAAAACTGATGTCATCAGTATAAAATGCTGTGTGCAGAACAGTTGACACTGAACACTGCCTCACTGGTACAACAGCTCTTTGGGAAATGTGAATGTGGGGTTTGCCTCTCCTTTTATGGAGTGTATGTATGTACATGTCTGTGTTTTTACTCAATTAAACTCTACAGAAGCCTTAACTTTTAAGTGTGTGTGTGTGTGTGTGTGTGTGTGTGCGTGTGTGGACACTGAGCAGATGCGTGCCTGGTGTTTAAATGTGTCCCAGTCTGTTGGTGCTGTTTATCCGAATGGTAAAGGTGTTCAGGGAATCTGTTGAAGTGTTTGTCTTGTCATGTACCCATATGCACTCCACCACCTCCCTCGTCTAATTACAGCTGCCATGCACACTCCAGCCCTGCGCTCTCCTCTGTCCCTTATAATTTTAGCTGCTGGGCTCGAAATACACCAGGCAGATTATGCGCTGACAAATAATAGGTGTTTTGGAAAGTGTGTTCCAGCCTGTCAAAACTGCACTGCACTGATTGCATGCATATGTAAATGTACACAGTGGGCCCATTAGGGATTGGCACTTGTGCAAACGCCTCTTTTCTACATATGTGTGAAAGCAGCATTTTGTGTGAGCTGGAAAATAAGCATCTGCTTCAATGACCTTTAAAATGACATTTCTTCAAGTGAGATAAAGGCTTCATTTGCATCATCAAACAAAGCCACTGGCAATGAGCCATAAATCAACATGCACTCACTGGCCACTTCATTAGGTACACATACTTGTATATACACTCATTGTCCATTTGAGCTCCGCTGATCATACAGGTGTGCTTTGTATTTCTACAATTACTGACTGTAATCCATCTGTTTCTCTGTATACTTTATTATCCTTCTTTCACCTGTTCTTCTATGATCAGGACCACAGAGCAGGCATTTGGGTGGTGGATCATTCTCAAAAGTTCATTAACACTGATGTGGTGGTGGTGTGTTAGTGTGTGTTGACTTATTTTCTGATTGTAATCTTTTCCCTCTTAATAAACACCCACACTCGCATAGCTGCTCACTGGGAAAGCCAGTATATGTTGTGTTTTGGACACTGGTATGTATGCTGGTCAGTCAGCTTCACATGCCATCTTTTACCACTGTCATGCAGGTTGACCTGGGAAAACCAGTACCAGCTTAGACCTGTATAAAATGCTGGTCTAAACATTTTTTTCCTGTTATTTAGAAATAAATTATGTAATACAAATGTGTAATTTAATGTCAAATCAATACTTTATCCCCACATTCTTCAATCAAATCCTGTCTTAAACATTTGAAGCAGAACATATGTGCCTGCTGATGTAAATATTTTTGTTCTGGATCCCAGGGTTTGAGATCAGTTGAAGAGAATCTTTCCCAGCTCCAGTTGAAGTGTATGAGAGTCTCTTTTAATCAAAAAGAAGCTTCTGATAATGTGATGTAGACCAGATTCCTGCAGCACTCTTATCTCAGCTTCACCTGTCTACCTTCACTGCTTAGCAACCAGGTTTTTACGGGAAATGCCGTTTAGCTGACCATGTGGAAAGAGACAATTTGGGATTTAGTCAACACTCAGCACAATAAGAAACCTGTGGTATGAGATGACTTAGTGCTGACATTAAAATAAAATATACAACACTGCTCTACCAAATAGACCACTGAAGATTCAACTTTTTGTCAATGTGATTGCACACAATTACATTTTACCTCCCTCCATGCAGAGAAACTCACACTAGGCTGTGAGAACATGTACCTGGAGTGGTGGGCAGACTCAAGACTTTTGGGGGACCTAAGCAGGATTTTTTAAGTAGATCCTATTATCCTAACCACGGCACCTGGGGAGCAGTTGGCGCTTAGGTGTCTTGCTCAAGGGTCTGGGGATCGAACCAACAACCTTCTGGTCACAAAACCAGGTCCCTAACCACCAGGCCAGGGAATTATACAGTCAGACAGCAATTTCTAGAGAGTTCACCTCAGCACTACCTTGAAACATTTATACCAGCTCCATATATTCATATACAATACATACGTATAACAAAAGAAAATACTTAGTTTTTTATCTCTTCATAGATCTGCATTTCGATAAAGCTTATCAGCAGAAGGAAGTATGAAGTGCTGTAAAATGTCCTGGTATACGGCAGCGCTGACTTTGATCTTCATATAACACAGTGGACCAACATCAGCAGATGACTTGGCTCCCCAAACCATCATTTCATTGGCTGTAGACCATCATCAACACTAAAAATAAATAAACACTTGAAATGGACGTTCTGTTTGTAATGAATCTATATATGAGATTCACTTTAAGAAATGAATTACTGAAATAAATAAACTTTTCGATGATATTAAAATTTTATGAGATATCGCCATTTGTATCATATTTGCTACACAAGAGTCTGTGACCTCTATTTTATCAATGTGATCAATATTTACCTCAAAAACCTGTTGCATATCATTTGAGACCTGTAATGGATTATCAATGTGCTTCAGGCAGTGGAACAGCTTTTTTGTGCCTTAGCAAAATATCTGCTGACAAGACGTCATCCACACATTTTTTTCAGGAAAACCTTCTCTGATTTTGGAGAACTTATGGTAAGAATAACATCAATATTGTTAGTAATTCTTTTAATAAATACTTCCTGTGTTGAAGCAATGCATAATTATGTAAAAAAATGTTTTTGAATTATTACAGTTAAACCGTGTTAAAAATCTGTGTATCAAACTTGATACTGCATAAGGTGCTCCAGTCCTGAACTGACATTTTAGTAATTTAATCTACAGCATTCCTGCCACAATCCAACCACACACTATCTTTGATGATTGATATAAATTGGTTAATCACTGAAATGCCATTTGAAAAAACATTTTGGGTATTTTCAAAGGGGTTCCTTTGAAATTATAATCTCTACTCTGTGCTGACCAATTATTTATGCGTGTATTTTAGATGTCAAAGAGACTTGAGGAAGAAGAGAGAAAGTGAAAGTTCAGCCTGCAGTGATGAAAAAGGCTATCAGGATGAAAGTATAGCCCAGACAAGCATGGAGCTTGAGGTCTCAAGAACAACTCTGGACACCTTCAGTAATGAGTCAGTGGAGACAAAAAACAAAGAATACAGATGGAGAAAAATATAATATCAAGCTCCATCTGTTGATTTCATTGCAAGTGTTGAGGAAGGCACAGAGCAAAGGTGTGACATGACACCATACATGTACTTCAAACAATTTGTTACTGATGAAATGCTAAAGTAAATTGCTGAACAAACAAACATGAACAGTGTACTGAAGCAGGGCAAGTCAATAAACACAAATTTTATATTTCTGTTCCGACGTGATCTAGATTGGTGACATAAAAATGGCTAGTAGGCACAAATCTGGAGCACAGAAAAGAAAAGACAAAAGGAGAGATTAAACTCATAGAGGTGAAAGGAGAATATATAAAGAGGTTTATTATAAGAGAGCATGAAGAGACAGCAGGACTCGACTCTGGTGAGCCCAGAGATTACGGTAAATAAACAACCGCGAACGTTGTAGCACCGTAAAGATAAAGACCCAATACGTGTACAGAGGCCTAACTCTTAATCCCTGACTGAAACAGCCCAGAAGAGCAGCACAGGCAAAAAAAAACGACCGAAATGACAGGGAGAACTGCCAGAGAAGGCGGCGGCTCCCAGCGCAGGGGCGTCGCCAGACATATTTTACTGGTGCACACGCCCCAGTATTGATCTGCAGTGCCCCAGTATAGATTTCACCAGTAAAAAATCACTTCAGAGTTGTAAGTGTACGTAGAATACAGTAGAGATGCGCACATAGCTACTTAATATAGTAATTCACTGCAATTCTATTCACTCGACACAATACCCACATGGCTACTTCATATGATAATTTATTCACGTGGAGAGAGAGAGAGAGAGAGAGAGAGAGCTACGTGAGTAAAGGTAACGTAACGTTAGCCCATAACTTGCTGAATACTTATATAATATCATATATTATTTTAATCTTGATTGAGTTAAACATTATTACTCCTGTAGATGGATATCAGAAAGTTTTTGCCCCTGGCTAGGTTACCTCAACCTGTGTCTATGACCTTAACGATACGTTAACTAAACGTTATTCCTTGTAGACAGTGACTTTAGTTAGAAATGGCTAAAGTAATAAGGATGGGAAACCCAAAGTGGTGATGGGAATATCCAGTGAGTTGAGTTAATGGTGGTATCATGCTGGCTGGGACTTCTGCAACAATGATGAATATGAGAGAGCTTGTGTTGACTAGATAGGCCAGGAATACTGCAGTGGTTCAAACTCAAAAGGTGCACCTTCATGTTTGTAAATGTGGGTACATTTGTCCTTAATCATCAAATCGTGACCCAAATTTTTTAAACCATTCAAATTTATTTCACAGAGAAAATGCACAGTATTATGGACTGTCTTGTCAGTCGTTTTGCCTTCATAATTGGCTAAAATACTATTGTCTCCAGAAAAATGACTAAAAATATATATTTTGCTTGTACCAGTAGTGGTTTACAAGTCTAGAGTAAAGTTCACAAGTAAATTGTGGCCAAATGCATCAGTTCATTCGGGTGATTAATCAAAGATCCAGTCAACATCATAATCTGATCTGATTGTTTAGTTTAAAGCACTATTTATGCTTTCTTAAATATAAATAAGAGCAGAAATCTTTTTTCGCATACATTATCTGTGCCCCAGCTGTGCCCCAGTACAGTCTTGAGTCTAGTGACGCCCCTGGTCCCAGCCCCAGCACGGTAGGTGACAGCGTCCGCCAGAAACAGTGCTCGATCTGTTGCTATTGTAAAAGACCTAAGACAAGGCTTATCTATTACAGAAAAAAATTCAAAGTGATCAATATGGGGAAGAAAGCCAGACAGAAAGGGGGGAGGCGGGGGTTGATGAAGTTTTTTTTTTGTTTGTTTGTTTTGTGGGGTGGATGTTTGGGGTGTGAAGCCTTCATGCCCCGGGCCCCAGCAAGTCTGTCAACTGGCCTGGGTACACCTGTGCCTGAACAAGGACAGAAAGTGTTTTTGTGCCTACCACCAAGTGAAATAAATGGCGGTAAAAAGTTCAATAAAAAAAAAAAAAGTAAACTGCCTAGAGTGTTCTAAACTTGTTAAATGTTGTGGGCAAGACAGTCTTTTGTTTCTTAAATTAATGCTGTTTTGAACAAAATGTTACCAAAACAGCCCAGTGTATCAGATGTGATACAAAAAATATATCAAAAACAAAGTGATATAGCACATTTTTTTGTTTGTTTTAGGCCTAATAAACATCTTAAGTGAATGAGACAAAATGTACTAAAAAGGACTTTTGTCAGAAGTGGGATTCGAACCCACGCCTCCAGGGGAGACTGCGACCTGAACGCAGCGCCTTAGACCGCTCGGCCATCCTGACAACTGAAGTACTCCATCTCAACCATTAAAACAAAATTTATTTACCGTTCTCACCTGATGTATAGTCCACCTTCCTCCTGAGTAAAAAACACCATCACACATGAGCTACTAACGCGTTTTCAGTGGTCTCAAATACAGGGTTGCCAGATCCCCCAACCCTCCTACCGATTTTGTAACAGAAAGTCACACTACAGAAACCTTAAACGTAAATCTTTTTCAAATCGTACTTTCTCGTTCAATTTTTACTTTTATTAAGATAAAAAATGCAAACCGCAAACTGAAGTTTTACCAGCGACTGCATGTTTGCACAAATATGACGTTTTTTGTTGGTGGTGACGTGTATCCACGTAGCAATGTGCGCATTCGAGCTGCTTCAGGGACAGATACAATGATCTATATTAGATCATTGGACAGATACATTACATATAGATATATACAGGTCACTAACATTTGTGAATGTGAACCGTCATGACAGTTAATTCTAATGTGATAAAAAAAATTGGAAACAAATGTAGCTTGTATTGTGAACATAGCCATATTCTTTCATAGTTGATTTACATTTAATCAATTATAGTTCTGCAATCTTCACACAGGCGCAAAATGAGATTTGTAGATAGTAAAGAAAAGCATTTGTCAGAAGTGGGATTCGAACCCACGCCTCCAGAGGAGACTGCGACCTGAACGCAGCGCCTTAGACCGCTCGGCCATCCTGACAACTGTGTAATACGGTCAAATATTTGCATACATAAAAATAATATTAATTAACCATGAATCAATACTTTGACGTAAGTAAAACCTCTATATATCCAGCATTTACAGCGCTACTCTTAAATTCAAATGTTTTAGCAAGTCATTACTAAGGCTTGTGAATATGTAATATTAAATAAACTCATCATAGTCGACAGGTTGAAAACATTGATAATTTGTGTAGAGCCATCGGTCATTAGCTAGTATCAGCAAGGCAAGAAAACATGGCTATATTTATGTCAGTGGCCATGCGATAGCAGCATTACACAATTTATTTCTTTGTCTTCTTTGTAAATAACTTACATTTTGAAAATCGGATCATTATTAACGATTTTACAGCCATTAGAAGTCATGCAAGCAGTAAGGTCTAATATCATAAACTATGATAAATATTCGCCAGATTCAAAGCTCATAATACTGCCTCCTGGTGGATACAATGAGAAAACAGAGTCTTTTAAGTCTATTTGCCCCTAAAATTGTAATAAGAGTCGTGAAGATATTTATTTTAAGTTAACTACACATTGAGCATTAAAACATTGTAGTAAATAGCTAAATGTTAAGGTTTAGAGACAGCAACCATGTCTAACATTGAGAGTATTGCACTTCTTAGTTTTCACACCAGGGGGAGCTACTGTTGATCAAGGCAGTTGGTCCACCAAAAAGGACAATCACAGAGAAGAGTTGCCAGGTTCGCGGTTTTCACGCCAAATTTGGGCTTGTTTGAAAATCCAGTCGCGGGTGAAAATACAAGCTTGGCGGGGTGCGTTTTTTGGGCTATTTTTAAAAATTACCGCGGCCGCCATAGTTGTTTTGCCATTTGCTAGTTTAAGCTTCTGAACGTCTGGTTTTAGACTGATTTTGGGCTGGATATTTTTGTTGGACCTGGCAACCCTGATCACAGAAGAAATTTACCCCACGTTACACCCACTGAGTGCATTGCCGTTCCCACTTTAGGTGAATAAAAATATATTCCACAGTACCCGTGTGTTAATAAGCATGCATGTGCAGGTGCTTCAAATATCAATAATGCACATCAATTCTGTCACTACCCTGCTTTTGCGCACCAATTTCTTTTATGCGTTTTTCTTGTTAACACACAGGGTACAAACCACTGTGCACAGTGCACACACTGCACACGCAGTCAGCTGATCTCATCTGATGCAGATTTACTCCTTGATCAAGTGACATTTGTCCGGATTTTTGGCACAAGTGGCGTCAGATCAGCACCGCTGCTGGATGTCCCGATTTACATACCCAGTGCAGCTGATACTCACCAGAATAATTTACTAAAATGATATGTACTCCTGTTATTCAGTCCAGTTCAGTCTGTTAATGTTGATAACCGTTTCAAACGAAGGTTAATAGGTGTGTTGCTAAGCCTAATAACTTAAACAACAAGCTTGAAATGTACCCGTCCCATTTTCCCCCTTTATTGTTTTTTCTCTGTGCTGTAAATCTTTTGTAGAAAAAATCTGAGGCTGCTGTTCTGAGAATGAGCTACCAAAGCTTTTTCTGAATAAATCAATAAAGATCCATTTATGGAAAGCTGTGATGAAGGCAGTTTTGTCTTTAATTATATTTAACAACATAACATATTTGACCACTTTTAATTGATTTGTCTAACTTTAATACACTAAAGTTAAGGCTATATACCTAATTTATAGTAAGTGGCCCAGCCCCTCCTATATTTTTATGTATGTGGTCCTCAGTGAAAAAAGTTTGGACACCCCTGCCTTAGTCTATTAAGCTTCACAGCATCATCATGCAATTACGTACACATAAAAAACATAATCTTAAAAGTTGTAATTTTTCTTTTTAAGGAGACAATCCTAAGTTAGTTACCTAGCTAGTAAACACAACTTTGCTAATGTAACATTAGCAAACAAAAGAAAGTTAGCTTGAGCTGAAGTAGCCTGTAAAATTAATACTAATAATACATACTAATACTTTAGTTTCTAATAATGACCACAGACCATCTACATTACGTACAATTACACATTTTTAAGTGGTGTTATATAACAAACACATGGTAATACATATGTTTGTGTTTCTAATCATTTAAATTACATTTAGCTTACTGATAACTAGAATAATATATAAACTATTATATATCATTCACAATGTTCATTCAGAAGATATTTTATGCAGCTAGCCAGGCTAGTTAGTAACATTATCCAGAATATAATAAGGGATAGGTAAGTGAACTACTAACTTTACACAATAGTTAATTGCATTATAAATAAATATTCACAAAACTTAAAAACATTTCAGGTCAACAATGGCAAATTTCAGCATGGCTTATAGCAGGGGTTCTCAACTGCTCTCAGCCCAGGACCCACATTTTCTCATGGTCATTAAATCGGGACCCACCTTTATAGAATACAAACCAAACAAATTTATTTTTGAAAAATAGCCTTCAAAGACACATGTAAACAAACATATAAAGAGAATTTGAGAGATTTCAGGGGGAACACGACTGGCTTGATTCGGGGGGTTTGATGGGGTGATGGAACATAAATGAAATTTATATTATTAATAAATATTAATACATTACTTACAAATTATGATATGATTATAATATACTAACAATAACTTAAGTGTTATTAATAAAATAATACAATTTATATTTATCATTAATAAAATATTCCATATTATTATTAATAAATATTTATAAACTGTTAAAAGCACATAGCATAAAATTATCACCCAATTTTTTGCCTCTGAACATCATCAAAATTTAAACAGAAGAGTAACCAGCAGTGTTGCCATATCTCGCGAAAAAAACAAGCAACCAGCTCTATGAAAACAAGCCCAAAATAAGCCCAACTGGTAACCCACCACATTCGGTGAAACAGAGGCTGTTTTTAAACAGTATAAAGTTCAAGCTAAGCTAGGCAGGCTACAGCTTCTCCGGACACCGGCCCGCTGGAGTGGAACTCGCCCCAACAGGAGGAGATGAGACCTGCGTCAGAAGCGAGGAAAACGGGGCGGCGTGCGAGCTGGGCTAAGAGCTAATGTGAACCGTCCCCCGATCACATCTATTTTTCCTCTCCAACGTCCGCTCTCTAGACAACAAGCTGGACCTCCTGCGGCTAAGGATGAATGTTTCTGTAGAGATGAGGACATGCGCAGTGATCTGTCTCACAGAAACATGGTTCGAGAACCCCAACTCCCCCCCAACACCAGACTCACCCTGACACCTGGAGAAATGCCCATCAGTGTGACTCCAGCTGAAGTAAGGAGGACCCTGAGGGGAATCGACCCCTGAAAGGCGGCCGGCCCCGACCACATCACTGGCCGGGTGTTAAAGGACTGCGCGGATCAGCTCTCCGTAGTCCTGGCGGAAATCTTTAACACCTCCCTCAGCCAGGAAGTCGTCCCCACCTGCATGAAGACTGCCACCATCATTCCAGTCCCCAAGAGCTCCACAGTGACAGGTCTGAATGACTACCGGCCAATAGCCCTCACGCCGTTAGTCACAAAGTGCTTTGAGAGACTGGTCATGTCACATATCAAAGCCACCATCGACATCACTGTGGATCCCCACCAATATGCTTACAGGAAGAACTGCTCTACAGAGGATGCCATTTCCTCTGTGGTCCACACCGCCCTCACCCACCTGGAACAGAAGGACTCATGTCCATCTGCTCTTTGTGGACTTCATATCAGCCTTCAACACAATGGTTCCTCAGACTCTGTCTCACAAACTCTTTTCACTCGGACTGAATGTTTTCGTCCCGCTCCCGACCACTCCTGCGATAAAATCGTCATATTTGGTCCCGATCCCGCCAGCCACATGAATATGTCTGCCTACTCCCGCCCGCAGTCCTCGGGGGGGGGGGGGGGGGGGGGGGGGGGGGGGGGGGCGTTTCGTTCAGCACGCACGAGCTGAGTTTAGTTCGTCCTCCAGTGTGTGTGGGGTGCGCAAGCAGTCTTGTTCAGATAGACAGGAGGGGAGCGGACGTTGCTGGATCGGTTCTGGGTTGGATATAAGATCCAGAGATATTGAGAAAAGACCCGGAGTTATTGCTTCGTAGCCCCGCCCTAGTACTGCCCCCGATCCTCACATCAGTCTGATTAACTATACAGAGCTTAAAACTTACTTACATATTGTGCAGGCAGAGCAAAGGTAACTTAGTAAATCCAGTATAATACAGAACAGTCTTATTTTTCCTTACTGGAGAACACTTTGCATAAAAACCAGATACATATATAACATACTCTGAGCTGCTGATGAGATCAATACTACTGCACATCTCACAGACGGTAAGTTACTCACATAAACAAATTAATCACATCTACCAACACAGGATGATGACTACATTAATAAAACACTAAGCCAGCACAACACAACTGCATAAAATAACTAATATGAACAATTTATAACTGTTATTCAACTGTGTACAACCCACAAGTGTTTCTGGGTGATGATGTCACCCTCGACATGGCCAATCAAATCTAATATTTAAAATTATGGCCTAATGAATAATTATTAGTGCAGAGAGAGCCCGTGTGCGTCAGTGTGTGTGTGTGTGTGTGTGAGAGAGAGAGAGAGAGAGAGAGACAGACAGACAGACAGAGTGAGAGAGAGAGAAAGAGAGAAAGCGCGCGCATTTGTGTGTGTGTGTGTGAAAGAGTGAGCGAGAGAGACTGAACGTCTGTTGACGTGACGCTCCACCAGTATTTTTACCATCTTACTGACTGTTTAGCTGCATGATTCTCATCATTTGACTATTTATTAACGTGCGGGATTTTTCGACATGTATGTCTCGTCCCGCTCCCGCGACGACTGACTGACTGACCGACCGCTCCTGCAAGAGACGATTAATTGTGGTCCCACGCCGCAAGATATTGTAACGGGTCCCGCAGGTCCCGCGGGAGTCCCACGGTAATGTAGACCTCTACTTGGGTATACAACTGAATGACAACCTCACCTGGAGCAACAACACTTCCAGTCTGATTAAGAAGGCACATCAACGGCTGTACTTCCTCAGACGGATGAGGTGAGCTGGTCTTGGAACCTCAGTTCTCAGATTGTTCTACAGATGCATGGTGGAGAGCGTCTTGTGCTCAAGCATCACTGTGTGGCACGGCAGCTGCTCTGCTGCAAACAGGAAATCTCTGCAGAGGGTGGTGAAAGCTGCACAGAAGACCACTGGAGTCAGCCTCCACACCACCACGGACATCTACACCTCCAGATGCAGGAAAAGGGCCATCTGCATCATGAAGGACCCCACCCACCCAGCAC